>JAQFZE010003884.1:0-11939 GCA_034695245.1 Dicyrtomina saundersi
GTGCAATTTATAAAAATTATTGAGCTATATTTAACTTTTTGCTACGCACATTCGTATATGGCTTACTGAATGCAGGGGACCTTCCATAAATCTGATATCATCTTCTAGCGTAACATAAATTGTCTTGCGCAATTGTTAAAGCTCAGCTTCTACTTTGGGCCCGCCCCCGGTCAACAAATCCGGCGCTTCGCGCCGGATTTTGTAGATGCTGAGCTAAGCATCTATAGGATTGGCTTTGTCCGTCTGTCTGTCGATGTGTCGTTTTTTGTCGTGCTCCACAGGTCATAATTTTTTTTAAATAAATGTTCAATGATCGTGAATATAACCCTATTGTTTTTCACAATCAACGATTTATTAGACTAACTCATTAGCATTAAAATGAATGCATGAAGAACGGGTGTCTGGCACGACTTTACATGCATTTCAATACTTGCCACTAAATCTGAGTAGGTAGGTACATACGCCCACGTTACATATACCTGACATTCAGTAGATATTTGTACAATAGAAAACTTCCGATTATCAAACGATTTTACTAGTATGCATGCAGGGATCGTCTATAAATTACGTCAAACCAATTTTACCATTTTAGGGACCCCCACCGTCATTAGTTCAAAAATTAGGTTGACATGTATTTAGAAGGGTATTTTAGTTAATTTGGGATCAAAATAAACTGGCGGCCGTGGGGGTGGTGTGTAGGTGGGGAGGGAGGTGCGTTGGTGGTCTTGAGAAGGTGGGATGCTCCTTGAGATGCTGGGTAAGATGTAGGGGAGCGTCTTGGGTTGCTGGGTAAGATGGTGGGATGCTCCTTGAGAAGTGGGGAAATGACTTAAGTATGTAGAGTAAGATGTTGGGGAGCGTCTTGGGTTGCTAGGTAAGATGGTGGGATGCTCCTTGAGAAGCGGGGACTTAAGTAGATAAGGTAAGATGTTGGGGAGCGTCTTGAGAAGCTGAGTAAGATGTTGCTTGAGTCCTACGAAGGTAGGTGTTCTACGGACCTTGGGATTGTAAGCTAAGATGGAAAGGTAAGAGTTTGCCTTGGTCTTAAGAAGATAGATGTTCTATGGACCTTTTGTAAGCTAAAGGTAATACGTTCCTGAGATGCTGCCTTAAGATGCTGGGGAGCGTCTTAAGATGTATGCTATGTTATATACTATATAATATGCTATATGCTATATAATATGCTATATGCTATATAATATGCTATATGCTATATAATATGCTATATGCTATATGCTATATAATATGCTATATAATTACAGTTCCTTATGCTACGTATAATAATTAATATGTATTATTAAGTAATCAAAATATTTAATATGTGCATAAGATGCAATTTAAAGGAAACAGCATCAAAATTCAGTAAGTACTCCAAGAATAACATGTTTTTCCATCATTCCAATGCCTAATCATAGTGGGGTCCGGGGGGTGGAGATATGTCATGTCTCTGTAATTAGTAGACCGATTGAGCCCGGACTACTTTTAAAGACCTTAAAAAAGTAAGACCTACAAGCTTGTTCAGTCTAAGTCATATTACCATTAGTTAACAATGTGACGTTCAAAATTTCGAAACTGATTTCAAAATTTGTAAAAATTCAAAAAAAAGTCAACTTTGTTCAAAGTGGCTGAAAGTACTACGGGAGTAGTACTGTACGCTCTATAATACGTTTGTGTGAGTGATCATGCATAAATAACGTGTGTTGAAGGTAGGTAGGGTTGATGCATGAAATCAAATGTACGACTCATATAATGTAAGTATATGCTAATTTAAGGTGGGTATGGTAGTTCTAATATGTAGTGTACATAATATATGCACGTACCCTATGGTAAAAGATGAGTTATGAAGGATAAGTCCTATTGATTGTATGAGTCATAGATTAAGTTGGAGCCAACACCATAGTGAAAAATCGAACTAAATGTTTTAGAAAGATACAAACGAAGCTGAAAGTTTTAGATTGGGATACGAACAAAACTGAATGTTTAAAGAGATACAAACGAAACTGAAAGCTTTAGAGAGATACGAACAAAACTAAAAGCTTTAGAGAGATACGAGCGAAACTGAAAGCTTAAAAGAGATACATACGAAACTCAGAGTTTTAGACAAGAAACGAATAGGGTTTTGAAGAAAAGCAATGGAAAATAAATAATGACTCTAGAATGATTTTAATGCTTTTATTTTTACTAATTTCAAAAGTGCACAACGTTGTTTTTCTAATTTTATTCTAATTTGTTTTTAATAAACTTTATTTTTTTTTCAATTTATTTTAAATTACAATACACGTTTTGTATTTGTTTATTTATTTTTTTTAATTTGTTTCATAGTAAATATAATTTAATTAATTTTGTAAATGTTTATTTTAAATTAAAATACATTTTGTGTATTTGTTTGTTTTTTTATGAATTGTTTATTCTAAATTACAATGAATTTTGTGCATTTGTTTTATTTTCTCTAATGTTTATTTTGAATTAAAATACATTTTGTTCTCTATTTTTAATGTACAGTACATGTTTTTTAAAAATTGTTAACTAGCGGTATATACTCGCTTTTTTTCAATTATTATACTGCTACTACATATTTATTTGTTCTTATTTTTAGAATATTTTTGTTACGTTCGTTTTATTTAATGACACTTTAATTTTACACATTGATTTTTTTGTAACTTTATCATATTTCTTAATTGTTATTTGCACAAAGTATGGAATCCGTTATCAGCTGCTACAACATATATAGATATATCTATACTTAAATCTAATAGTAGTCTACGGAGTGCTTCTTGAATAGAACTCGTGTTTATATTTTCAATGCTCAAAAAGTATTTGTTTGTTTCTATTCAGTTCAAATACTCCTTGGTACAAGCAATACACGAGTACAGTTATGGTTTTGTCCAACGGTTTTTTGAATTAAAATCCTATTTTGACCTGACGTTTTTAATTTACAGTCATAGCATTTTTATTGTTTAGTAAAAGTTCTACAGCAGTAAATGCATTACCTGTAAAGTACAAAAACACAAATATATAGGTATGCTACGGCTATGCTAGCTATGCTAAGCTAGCTTAGCTAGGCTACGGATATGCTAGCTATGCTACGGCTATGCTAGGGCTACGTTTTGATAGATATTCAATAGCAATGCTGTGCTAGGCTGCTGCTGCGCTAGCTATGTTAGGTCAACAATGAGACTTGTGTTTTTATACTTTACCTTTGAAATAATTATCTCTTAAGATTTTATTTTCCAACGTTTTAAATGCGACTGTCTTCCGCAACGTTCTTAAATCAACTAAAAAGTTGTCACCAGCTGTCGTGTCATCATCTTTAAAACTGTATAAAATAACTCGATTTTCTCCATGTCAAGTCACATTCAGTTTACTTATATTAAATTTGTCAAAACTAAATGCTGATTTGGTCATATTTCCATTGAAAGCTTCAGATTTCAACATGCAGAATACTATTATTTTTGGTATTTTTTCAATAACAATTCCGCCAGAAGTTACTGATGTCAATCCTATTGGTACTAAAATGGCTTTCATTTGGACTTCGTTTGTTTCATTTTTAAATGTCTAGTTGTTTGATAACTGCTGTCGATGTAAATTCAAAACATCATGCGAAACTGTCTTATGAGCAGCATAAAAGATTGCGTCTGTTATTTTTTCTTCATACGGACAACCAAAAAATCCTGATTTATCGTTCTTTGCACAGTCCAAGTACAAATAGGGATCGCTACGTTTTAAGATAATTTGACGCTCCGTTCCACTTGGAATACATCTATTTTGGTTAAAAAAATTTCAAAGCAGAGATCTAAGTAAAAATTACTGCTTTGAGTTTTGCGACAACAGATATCTTGCATTAAATCCAGCGTCAGTGACTGCTAATGTTTTAGAGACAGCATTAGGATACCACATTTCATTCTACAAGTATCCATATTCTTCAAGTTGACTTGTTCCCAAAACACTTTGCAAGTAGGCTGACCATAGATAAAAATGAGATGTAACCAGGACAAGCTGGCTATTCAAATACAGTTGCAGATTTGAAAACAGTGCATGAAAAAACAAGTTTGTTGGTGCCACAACGTCAGATGCTTCGCATCTTGTATCATCTTGTTTGACAATCGTTACGCCTAAACTTAACATGGACTCTTGTAGTGAGCCATAATTATCATATATCCATCTGAACTTAAGAAATTTGTACTTATCGTTAGTACTAAGTAAGGAAAGGCATTGCATATAGTCTGTAGTTGTAAGTTCACTTATATTTGTAGGGGGTAGTTCCACCCAATTCAACTCTAAACTTAATGATTTCTGAGATGTTTTGTAGATTGTTGGTTTTTCTTTAAAAACATTGGTAATTTCCATGATGACAGAGAGATATGTACGCCTTAAAGGTTGGTCTCTGAATGAGCGATAAGAGTACACAAAAACTCTAGTCATACTATTTCTTGAATCGTCGATGACACTATTGTTTCTTGGCTGTTATTTTTTTAGTATTAAACAGTGATTTCTAGGGTATTCGCCCTCTTTCGGCTTGTAATCTCTTGTTTGTTAACAATTGTCTTCTAGCGCTACAGAATCAATGTCATACCAGAACCAACATTATGAGTTTTGTCTGTATTTTTCTGTTTCTTCTGTATCTTGCGCTTAGCTTCCTAAAATTTTTCTGTTTCTTCTCTATCGATCGTGTCGCTTCCAGCAAAACATGACTCATCCATCATGACTCATACAATCAATATAAGTCATTCCTCATCTCATCTTTTACCATAGGGTTCGTGCATATATTATGTACACTACTTAGTATAGCTACCATACTCACCTCACATTAGCATATACATATATTATATGAGTCGTACATACAATTTCATGCATGAACCCTACCCACCTTTAACACACGTTATTTATGCATGCTCCCTCTTCTTAATATAGCTTTTGCCTATCAATGACATAAGTCAGCTCGTTGTAAGTAGTGTCAGGGTAAGACATTCGGTAACTTTGTCTATGCCAAAAACGTGTTAACGGTAGTCACTAATTTCGAAAAAAACTACTTTTTTGTGAGCCCTCGAGGAGGCCAAAAGAAAAAGACCCGCTCACATTCGTTCGTGTTTTTACGCTCGAAAGGAACAATTAGTCTCAGAGGCAGTCCGAGGCAAAATTTTCAAATTATTTCCCTCACTAAGGCTTATTTTGAGCCGACTTCTCAGAAACAGAAAGAAATTCTACCTACCTATAAAAATGTTGTAGCCTTTGGCAAAGCAGGTTAATATATACAATTCTAATGAAAAATTACTATTACTATTACTAGTATGAACGGAATCTACACTAAACTAAAACACAAAAACTAAATTCTTAATTAAAAATTAAACATTTTGATTTATTCTATTAAACTATATACAAATAAATTAGATCTCAAATCGGTTATTAAAATTATGTAATCTGTATTTTATGTCAGTGCTTATACTGCGCCGTGCTGAGGGAATGCATGCTAGTAGAATGTTACGTATTAGTACCAGTAAGCACGCCACACTGTTCTCCTTTTTGTTTGCTGTGATCATGCTCACCTGTGCCAACTTAATAGGTACGTATTCACATGCCACTGAATCCAAATAATCTGCATTAGTTAGTAATAAATGTGACATGTATTGATATTCCTGCATTTATACAAACTTATCAAAAGCAGAAGTCATAACTTCTTGTGTCAGGCTTTAACTTTTTAACGGATATTTCATGAAATACACTAGTTTTCTAACTACAGACAGTGTAGTATTTTAGTTTTAGTAGTTATTCAGCCTTTAAGTGTTACTAATTAACTACAAACCCAGAATTAATTGCAAGCATCTTCGATGAACTGCTACTGTTTTTTGTCAAAGTAGCAGTCACAATAGTTAGTCGTACATACCAATATCTATTGAAATTGTAGGTGACAATTCCATCGTGATTGTCGTGACTCGATGGCTACAAGCCTAAAATATTAAATCTGTGTTACATCAATAAAATCATGCAACAAGATATAATTTAATATAATTATGATCCTTAGTTCGACCGCCAAAGAGGACGGTAATACACTAAAGTGCTTACAAAAATAATAAACTAAAACCAGTAAGTCAACTGGAATATTTAATTAAAACAAGATCGTAGGTTATACGTACAGAGACAGTGAATCCCCCGCTATCCGAATCAAGTCGACGATTAGCGTAAAAACCGAATAGTGACACTGAATTGTGCAATTCCGAAAGGCACCAAAAACTTCCAATCCCTCTGTGGAAGAAAGAAGACCACAATTTTAGCAAACTACAAAACCTGAAGAGACCTGATCTGAGGCAGTGGAGCGTGTAAGGACACAATACACAAAAATTGCATATCCACCAGTGGAACTAAATCCCCACCAGCCCCACCTTTAACACATCCCGCCTTTACTAACTGACAACTTGAACTGAACCTACAATTAACAAGAAACTTCAAACAAAAAGCATTTTTGAAATTGAAATCACAAACTGAAATTTGAAATCAAAATTGATGTACATGCTGGCACTATCCTCACAACCATCACTTTTGAGTTTTGCACCCTAATCAATAATATAAAGTGGCAACTTAAAACTCAAACTGAATCAATAATCAAACATTAGACGGCAAACAAAAACATTTCTACCAGGCAACATAAAAGTAATTCGTAATTGCAACTGTTATTAAATTTTAAAATATACTTGTTTCGACAATTGGTATAAGCATATCACTTTAAAAATCGAATGTAATCCTAGGCAGGGACTTATACGGTATACTCTAGGTATACGGGTCACGCCAAAATTTTTCACGAATTCTCCCTACCAGCTCTAAACATGACAATTATCGTAGGCGATGCCATGGATGCTGTCACTGTGTAGGTCTGTTGTCATGAGTTTTCATGAATTGGAATATACAGTGGGACGCGATTTAGGACGGACCTGTACAGTGGGACACCGATAACACGGATTCTTAAGTGATTTCCTTATTTACTAATACTACAGTGAGACCCAGATAATACGGCTACCATAGAGCAACATAAATAACTAGCCCACTACAGTAAGATACCGATAAAACGAACGCGGATAATAAATTGACTAGACAGGGTAAGAGCAAGGGTTGATGCGATTGCACGCCTGAGCACAAGCTAATACGCATGGTCAATTAAAACAGAAACCAACCTTGAAGCAAAACTATTAAATGTTGCGAAGCAACGTTCAATAGATAGCCGATGGGGATCGAAAGATCTCCATCGGCAACAGCCGCCCATATTTTACAACCAAGCTACTGGACAAACACCAATAACTGCTAAAACTACCAACAAAAGAGAAAGAGACAGCGCAGATTTATTTCCCAGTGTTGTCGAAAACACAAAAAAGACTAAAGAAAAAGAGATGGGCGACGAGATGAGAGACCGTTTTGCACAGTTAAGCAGCAAGAAAGACAGTCAAGCTGAGGCACAACGCAAAAGTTTGGAGGTGTCTACCAACACTATTCTAGAAAACGTTCAAGAAATAAGAACGAAGCTTGCGGAACAACAGCAATTTCATAAAGAATTGCTTGGACGCACCAAAACCCTTAAAGAGTCTGTGACCAAACTTGAAACCTCCAACACATTCCTGGAAGTTGAACTCCCAAAATGCAAGAAGCAGATTGACAAAATTACCAATGATGCTAGACAATACAACGTCCTAATTAAAGGAATAGCCGATCCAAGCACTGAAACAAGGGAAGAACTGAACATGACAGTAACCCAACTTATACACTCTAAGCTCAAGATTAAAGCTAAAATTGAGACAACGAGACGGCTTGGGCCTAAAAAAGAAGGTAGAAGTCGAACTATCTAAGTCACCTTCCTAAGGAGAACGGACAGAGCTGCGGTCCTCAAGGCCAAAGGACAGCTAAAAACTAGGAGCGGTAACTCAATATTCAACAATGCTGACCTACCTCCAGAACTGAGTAAGAAACGTTATGAGGATAGAGAAAAGAAGAGGAAAGAGGAACCACAACTACACAACATGGACACTGACAACGCACAAAACTTGTAGGAAGTCGGCAAGCGCCGACACACCCTGTAAAATCTGTAAATAGCATTTTATACTGGAACATAAACGGAATCAAAAATTGTACATATGACAAAGCCAACATAGTTTTACAACATGACGTAGATATTTTTTGTTTATCTGAAACCTGGACAAGTAAAATAACTGACGACTTAGAAAACACTTTCCACAACTTTAAATTAACAGTCATCCCAGCGGTAGGAGAACGAGAACGCAAATATAGTGGAATGATTATCGGCGTCCGAAATAACATTTGGGAACAATGCAAGTTCATTTACCATGACAGATTTAAAATCTTAATTAAATTTATGCTAAAACCAAAGACTGCCATACTCTGCTTTACTTACCTGCCACCAGCAACACAATACGATGAAGAACTTGACCGGCTATTTGAAGAAACCGCATCCACAAATAATCTAAAATACATCCTTATGGGTGACTTTAAAAGTAGAGTAGGAAGCTTTCAAAACTAAATTGATGAAAAGCCTTACTTTAACCAGACCCAAAAGACAAACGACGACGGGGTAAACAAACGCGAAAGAAAGCTGATTGACATTGTACTAACCAACCAACTAGCAATACTCAACGGCAGAAGTGCCTCTGACAGCAGTGGAAAACTCACGTACATAGGACATCACAGACACAGCATAGTTGACCTATGCATCAGCAGCAGCAACGCAATTGACGAACTTAAGGACCTGGATATAATTAAGCGCATAGAATTGGACCACCTTCCTATACTTTGAAAAGTCAACAAAGACAGAAAGAAGACTCAACATATTTCTACGGAAGTAAGACACAATATAAGGTGGAACAAGGGAAAAAGTCTAAGTTTTCTGAAGAACATAAACACAAACAGTAAACAACTGAATTTTGACAACTGCAGTTACGCAGAACTACACAATCTTATACACCTTACTGCTAAGCAATCCGAAATGGCTCCTAAACCGCCTAGAAAAAAAACAAACTTTGGTCCTAAATGGTTTAAAAAGGAATGTAGTGCAGCCAAACGAAAAACCCTTAACAGCCTTCACAAATACAGGCGAAGCCAACACCAAGACCCTCTTTCCAATGACAAACTTGATTGTTTTCTTCAAAACAGGAAATCATACCGCAGTATCTGCTGTGACAAAAAGAAATTTTTTTGCTACAAAATTTAAGAAGAAATTTATTACAGTAAGGACTTGGCAGACTACTGGAAGGCAATAAACACTTTAAGAGCAAAGAAATACGGCTTTAGGCTAATGAAATTACGAGACAACAATGGGACAAACAGTTTTGCGCGGTATTTGAGACAGAAAAGGGTAACAAAGGAGAAATTGTCGACAAAGGAAATACGTCTGCTGTTTATAACACTAAGGCACTTGATACAAGCATTACTTTAGTAGAACTACTTAAAGCCACAAAACAATTAGCAAACAATAAATCCCCAGGAGCAGACGGAATACCAAATGAGATATGAAAATCCCAAGACGAGACCTCCTATGATTACCTACTACAGCTACTCAACAGAGCTTCCAGTAAACATATACCAAAGGAATGGAGAGAAATCATTGCAGCACCTATATACAAAAAAGAAGATGCTAGCCTACCCAGCAACCACAGGCCGATAGCCCTAATTAATACAATAACCAAATTATACACCTGTATTATGTCAGACAGACTTAACCATTTTTGCGCCAGAAACAACATCATTTCAGAAAATCAAGCTGCCTATTAGAAAGGAAAAGGATGCACCGATCACATTTTTGCTCTATATGCTTGCATAATAAGGCAACTAAATAGACCAGCGCTTCACAAACAAGGAAAACTTTTTGCTCTATTTGTAGACCTTAGCCAAACATTTGATTCTATCGAAAGGAACAAATGTGGACAAGAATGAAAGAAGCCGGCCTTAGTGAACCCTTTGTTAAAAAAGTCAAAAAACTCTACGACCTAGCAAAAACTAAAATCCGCTGTAAAGAAGGTTTTACAGAAATGATACGCGTAATGGGTGGTGTGCTGCAAGGGAAAACTCTGTCTCCCACTCTGTTTAGTATCTACATCGACAAGATCACAGAGATTCTCCTTAGCAGCGGCATCCAAGGCATACAGTTTACAAATTTCTTACCTTACAAAATTGAAAATTAACTACTGATCGTGTTTAAATTAATACCCAATCTGTTGGCTCTACAGTAGTAAAATGTTAATACGATCTTTTTTAAGCGTGTACACCAATGAATAGTTGCGTTTTTTATTTTACCTCTACTTAAGTCATAGTCTTAAGTGGGAAAAGTCCTAGGTTTGTTCGTGGGTAGGAAATGTCTGAGTAGTAAAAGTCACAAAAGCAAGAAACCATATGGGTGGGAAAAATACGGGTGGACTGAGTCCGTTTTCCGTATTGCAGAGTGCATTTCATCCTGCATAATTTGAATGTAGTGGCATCTTTTTAACAATAACAGTTTTACTGCAGTTAATATACCATTCTACAGTATTTGTTTATACACTAAAGCATACCTTCCAATATTTACTGTAGGCACACAGATGCACGCGCGGTCATATAAATTAGTATAAAGAAGTATACGGATATATTAGTAAGCAGCGTTCTTATACGTATAGGTGACTAGCATCTGAAACTAAACGCTGATATTATCCAAGAAATGCATAAAACGTATTTTCAATATTTGAATTAATTTAAATTACCTAATGCTCGAAATATGGCATTATTAGTAATAAAGTAATTTAAATAAAAATATAAGCTACCTAAAAGGCTTAACTGAAACTACAAAACCATACGTATGTGCATATACTTCAATAATTAAATGTGTTTGTAATTATCACATAATATTTGTTTGCAATTACACAGAAATTGAAATTATTCGAATTATAATCAGTACACTTACTGATTCGTTGTGCGTCGTGCAATGCATATACATACGACGTACATATCCTCCGGTTTGGATTTCCTTTTTATATATTTCACATATTTTTTTAGAAGACAGTAATGAGTCCAAATGATTCCACAGCGGCAGAAGGTCACTTTTTAACGCTTTGGACTCAATACCCTACTACGGAAAAGTCACAAAAAAGACAAGCTCGTGCAGGCGCAAAATTTGCGTCCCGTTGCGGCCGGAGGAAAAATGGATGAGTCGGAGCAGAGCCCAAGAATTTTTGGTTTTGACGACCGGGAAGCCGTTCGTGAACAAAAATGACTCGGTCACTTCACTTCTGTCTTACACTGAGTAATGTACTTTAAGAATACTATGTATCTTCCATTATTCCAATGCTTAATCATAGTGGGGTCCGGGGGGTAGGGATATGTCACATCTTCGTAAATATCAGTCCGTTTGAGCCCGGACTACTTTTAAACATCCTAGAAAAGTAAGACTCACGAGCTTGTAGAGTCTTAGTCAAATTCCCATTAGTTACTAATGTGACATTTACAATGTCGAAACTGATTTCAAAATTTTGAAAAAATTTTGAAAAAATTTTGAAAAAACTAAAACTTTCCTCAAATCAACTAAAAATGAGTTTGATAGTGTATTAAGTCCTACTAAGTACATATATCACATTTTCACACTAAAATGATTGATTACAAATATCACATTTTTACACTAAAATTATTGATTTGAGGCATAACTTGTCAATCAACTTGTCAATTTTAGCATATTATATGCTATATTATATAGCATATTATAAAGCATTTTATATATAGCATATTATATATTATATAGCATACATCTCAAGACGCTCCCCAGCATCTCAAAGCCTTCACCTTTCCATCATAGCTTACAATCTCAAGGTCCGTAGAACACCTACCTTCGTAAGACAAACAACCCTACCATCTTAAGTCATCTCAAGCCGCTCCCCAGCATCTTACCCTATCTACTTATGTCCCCGCTTCTCAAGGAGCAT
>JAQFZE010003885.1:0-11938 GCA_034695245.1 Dicyrtomina saundersi
TGTAAATAGAACATTTTGCACTTTTTGAAAACATGTAAACAGAACATTTTGCACTTTTTGAAAACATGTAAGTAGAAAATTTTACACTTTTCAAAAATATGTAAATAGAACATTTTACAATTTTCAAAAACATGTAAGTAGAACATTTTACACTTTTAAAAAATATGTGAATAAATTTTTTTTACACTTTTCAAAAACTTCTAATTAACATTTTAAGCATGTTTATTATTTTGTTTTTATGACAAAGCTCATTTGGATTCTAGCTTAAATTGGGTGTGGGTCATTTTGTTTCTTTACAGACGATATAATTAATATCATATTATTAAAAACATATGTCTATTCAAGCAATGCACTATTCAAATGTGTATACAACAAACCTTCTACCGAATTACAAAATAATCATGTTATTCTATATTCATCAGGATTGCAAAAGTGCTAATATTCGTCGAGCCAAACTTGTTGACAGTCGGAGTAAATCCAGAAAAGACGATGGCATAATAGCTCATGCATTCGCAAGAGGAAAAGTTATTTGTTCAAGCACTGACACTGGCCTTGCTACTCATGACTATCTCTTTACAGGACTAGACAAACAAAGATGTAAGTTACCAGGCATCTGCCGTGTCATTCCACCTGAAATGCATGATTTCCTATATGTTCGGATATACTATAGTTCGTTATTATATCTTGTATTAGAATATATTTATTTCGTGGCATTTTATTTCCCATTTAGATTGGCTACATTCAAGTGCAAACAAATTCAAAAAATCAGCAATTATATCAGTCTCAGAAATCGAGTCGCCCATCTACTCACATGATCCCGTCAAGTTTTCCTGCGAAACGTCAAATTTTGTTTTCTTCCCAAATATTCAATTTGCAGCCGTGTTTAAAAATGGAAGCCAATTTTTGTTGGGTAAAATATTAAATAATATTAAAAGTCATTATCGTTTAATTCCCAATATTTTGTATCATTATGTATAGTTAAGCATGGAAGGCATGAGAATCATGGGTTAAATGCAGTAATACACGCTTAGAAAAGATCTTAACAAGAATCTTGTAAGACGAGGCTAACAGATTCAGATGTTAACTTTAACAGGTTTATCAGTAAATTTTAAAATATTTGAGATTGGGGAAATCGGTTAGTCACGTGTAACAGCGCTGTAGTTACCAAACCCAACAGCAAATCTGGTGAAATCTATAGTAAACCTATTAAAGTATTTATGTAGCTGTATATGAATGCTTAACTAGTGGCCCCTTACTAAATTTGTTGAGACAGCCCAGTGGTTAAGGCTGTAAGGTACCTATGACGAAGGTTGCGGGTTCGAATCCAACTTTTGATGTTATTTTTTAACCAATAAAATCATTCAACAGGATTAGCTGTTGGGTGATCTTAACAGGGATTTTGGTAAGCCTAATATAACAGGATTATTGGTAAATCTCTAACTGAAATTCCTGTTGACCGCGGTTAACAGCTTTTACACTGGATGTCGGAGTAACAGTAAAATCAGTCACAAATTAACAGTAAAGTAGTAAATTCACCTATATGTTTCTAAGGGTGTTGTAATAGTATATTGTAAATTTGAAAATTTTAAGAGGGCTTAAGAGGCTTTTAAGAGGAATTACAATGATTGCATCTCCTAGGTGACCAGGCGACTATTGAAATATACAACGATTTCAGTATCCGAAAAGAAATTGTGACGAATGTGACAACTGATATGGTGGGTATCTTGTGCCTTGCCCCTTGGCTTAATTCGTCTGACTGGGCTAATACTTTGAGTAAATTTGAAGTCACAGGTGTAGTAATAACACTTTTAAAATTGCATACGATAAGGCGATTGTATAAAATTAACAAATATTACATCGTTGGCATTTTTGTATTTACAAATAAAGACGCTCAGGCCCCTTCAATAGAAAGGACTGAAACAAATACGTTCATATTTTACATTGGTGACAAAATTCGGAGTCTTTTCTGCAATGCAACTGGAGAGCCGAAACCCACGTTCAAATGGACAGTCCCCAATGTATGTAATTTTTGATTAACTTTGCACAACTTTAAAACTGTAATGCATATATATCGTCATCAAGCCTCACATACTCGTACTACATATGGGGTTATCCATAAATTATGTCATCGAAATATCCCTACTTCTAAGACCCTATATATGACCCACCTGTCATCAACTTAACCATTGCGTAAAAGTCTATATCTTCAACATGGGATGTAATCAATACCTGAGTAGGCCCGTTGACCGTTGGCCCTACACGTGACGTTATTTATGGACGAATTTTAAAATTGGATCACAGCCAGTCAGCCAGGCTCCGATTTTTAAATTTTTACACAATTTATTGAATTTAGGCGATTGCACATAAATTTGGGAACGTGGAAGATGCAACGTTGCACTTTCCAGTAATCCACGATTTGAGTTTCGAAGGTGTTTACGTGTGTACGTCAATGAACATTTATGGAACCAGTAACTTTTCCTACACAGTCAAAGTAGAGCCACCAAGTAAAAGTAAGTACCTACCTTATGTAAGTCATTCTGGCTGCGGTTAAAATCAGGGCCGGATAATACGGCCAGCGCAGGCTGGACGTATTATCTTATTATATTATCTGCTTGAATTTTTGAAAAACATGTAAATGGAACATTTTGCAGTTTTAAAAAATACGTAAACAGAATATTTTGACTTTTCAAAAACAAGCAAAATAAATTTTTTTGTGCATTTCAAATACATGTAAATAAAACATTTTGGACTTTTCTCAAAACATGTAAAAAGAGCATTTTGCACTTTTCGAAAACATGTAAATACAAAATTTTGGTATACTAAAGAAAAACATCAATTATAAAATCAAAATGGCTGTTTTTGTATGGAAACAAATTGCTGCCTGAAAGCAATTCCTTTGTCCGGCCCTGTTAAAAATGTCGAACAGAAGAGCACTTCTCTACCTATATATTTATTCAAGTTGTTATATGAATGCTAAAAAATACAAAATAACACAATGCTGTTAATTGATAATTAATATAGCATATTAAGTAGGCATACCTGACAAATGTTTCTATCTCATAGAAAATGATATCATCGGCAGTGCTAAAGTAATAATTCCAACCGTGTGCATAATTGGTTTACTTGCCACCGGACTCATCGTATTTGTTCACAAATACATTCGTGCCAAAGTAATTAAAATTTCAATCCTTTTTTTGTAATTTTTAAAACTAAAATTTGTCAAAAGTTTAATACTATATGGTTGAAATCAATATACAAACTTGGTCTTATTAATGCTAATTTTCCCCATTTTAGAAATTAATAATGACACTAACTACAGAAGAAGTGAACGAATTCTTGTATGGACGTTTGTACGATGAAGGTGGTGACGATGATACTGACTTTCAGTCCAATACTGTTGTCCCGCTTGCAGGTGAAAATCCATCGTCATCAGACGATCAGAAAACTGGTACGCATTTACTTTATTATAATGCAATATCTCACTGTTTATTACATAATACGTCATGATAAGAAAGATATCGTCTGTGAAGAACCAAAAGGACCCATATCCAATTTAAACTAGAATAAAAATAAGCTATGTCAAAAAAACAAAATGAGAAACATATGCGTAAAATGTTCATTACGAGTTTCTTAAAAACGTTAAATGTTAAAAAGGAATTTGTGAAAGGTGTAAAATGTTCGATTTGCGTGTTTTTGAAAAGTTAAAAATTTTCGATTTGCATGTTTTTGAAATTTACAAAATGTTCTATTTACATGTTTTTGAAAAGTGCGAAATGCTTTATTTACACGTTTTTGAAAACTTCAAAATGTTCTATTCACATCTTTTTGAAACTTACAAAATGTTTTATTTACATATTTTTAGAAACAATGTTCTATTTAAACTCTTTAATATTTTTGTAGATGGTTGAATTTGTTACTAACTAAAAATGGATATAGGTTATTTTGAATCTTTACAGACGATATAATTAATAAACTAAATCCGTAATAAAATTTAGATAGAACAACAGATAATCCATCAGAAAAAGAAACCGAAGCAATCCTAACTGAGAAGCACATTCAGTCGATGAAATTTGATTTTACTTTTGAAATTCCACCATCTGACCTAATAGGTATTTAGTAAAAAATTGAAAGCAAAAATTCGTTATAAAACATAAAATATGAATTCAGTCTTAAGCTGCTTCAATTTTTATAAAACTTTGAAACAAATTTTTTTTAAGTTTTGAAATTGTTTTTGGTATAGTCGATTCATTAATTTTGGGACAAGGAAACTTTGGGCTAGTTTCACGAGGCTCCTATAAAGATAATGTCGTTGCTGTAAAAACAACAAAATCAATTCCTCCGGATAAGCTTTACTTTGCGGCACTTTTGTCTGAAATCAAAATTATGCAGTACATCGGGAAATGGCCACATCCTAACATTATTCAATATTTGGGTGCTGTCATTAAAGATATACAGAGAGGTAATTATCGGTACTCTACAAAAAAACTAATCCTGTACCAAAATATTTTCGACCCCCTATTGCGACCCAGGTTTTTGCTTTTTTTAAATTTTTAATGTTTTTCGTATATGTATATACATTTGATATTGATTTATGAAAAACCACATTTTTAGGGAAAGTCTTTGTAGTAGTAGAATTGAGCCCGTTTGGAAGTTTGGAAGACTTTTTACAAAATATTCGAAAAAGCGGTCGTTTTATTGATTTAGTGGAAAACGGGCGAATCAAGTCGGGGTAAGTACAAGTTTAATTTTGGATAAATATTTTAAATTATTTCAGACGTGAGAAAACATAAGAATTACCTTTATACTAGATTTCTTGAGTATTTTTAATATGCATAATTTAAATTTAAGTGGATATGATTACGAAGAAGTTAAGAAAACGAATACGATACTAAACCTAGTCCAATTTTGTGAGCAGATTGCTTCCGGGATGAATTTTCTTACTACCAAAATGGTTAAGTACAGTTTACAATGTTTATAATATTACAAGTATTGCAAGTTCAACAACAAATTTTAATTTTTGAGGCTGTGCAGGTGATTCATGGTGATTTAGCTGCAAGAAATGTGCTAATGTTTGAAAATGGCGTGGTGAAAATAACAGACTTTGGTCTATCAAAAAAGTTGTACAGTAGTCCCTTGTATCAGAAAAAATTAGCTTCAAATGACCAGGTAACTTTTTTATTATTTCCAATAAAATTTTTTTTCTGTATTGATTATACGAATAAGTTTCATTTGCATCTGTACGTATTTTTGCATTACGGAATTAAATGTGCTCTGAATTATATTACTACCGTAAAATTTTTCAAACAAAAAAAGTATTTTCCTTTTTATATAGCTATATGCAATTTTTTGAAAATATTTAGAAAAAACGATAATTTTTTTCATCATAGGATTGTTTTCCAGTGTCTTGGATGGCAATTGAGTCTTTAATGTACCTTCAATTCTCTTCTAAATCTGATGTTTGGTCCTTTGGGGTTACTGCCTGGGAAATTTTTACTTTGGGTCAAGCTCCTGTCATAGGGGATACTTTTCAATCTTGTATTCAAGCATTAGGAAGAGGAGAATATCTTAGGAATCCAGACTTTGCGACAGAAACCATGTAATTTCATTATAACTATAAGATTCTCGCTTGTTTCATTTTTTTCTCACACTTTAACTTCGCCACAGTATTTGCGATTGTCAATCTACAACTGTTTCACATAATTACTGAATGAATTTTATAGATATTTAAAGCTCAGGGAATGTTGGCGCACAGATCCTGATGATCGTCCTTCATTTTTGTCCCTGCAGGAATTTTTTGGAGAAACTTTTCACTCTATTAGGTATAGGTACAAACACTTAGTAATTACATAAAAATTTCGTTTCATATCCTTTATTTCATCAGTCATATTGTAACTATTGATTTATGTATAAAGACGGTATCTAAGTATACGTACAATTGGCTTGATTTTATTTTAGATGCATTCTGGAAACTAGTGCTACTAATCAGGTGAAAGGACCAACAAAGTGTTCCAACTATGTAGCCAACTCATTTACACCATCTGGTTATGTGACTGTGGCTCCTACGAGTCATCAATTAATTGAAGCGACTTGACATTGATTTTTCTTTTCGAAAATAATTTTATTTATAAGTTAAGTTTTTCAAGTAAGTGTTAAAGATACTGTAAACTGTAATGAATATAATTTAGTTATATAGTTGACTATTATATTGTATTTTTGATTTAACTAATCGTAAGAATTATTTTTAGAGAGAGAGAGAGAATTTTAGTGATTGTATATAGAAAATGCACTTACAAAGATGACAGCAGAACTTGTGTAGTTCTTTGTTCAAAACCTTAAAATAGCTTGACAAAAGGTTTCTCGTCCAATGAAACTATCACTTCCTCATTTATTTACATAAACCAAAAGACATTACTATAATTTAAAATATTTTTAGTTCATTTTCCTGCATTTGGGTTTTACTTGGTTTGACTCTAATGGTTGAAAAAAATGGGTGGAAAGAAATTTTTTCTGCATTTGAACAATTAATTATAATTATACTAATGTTAATGAATACAGAATGGAAAAATGATGTATTACTGTGCGAACATGAATGTATCCAGCATTGCTTGCATTTTTTAACATAAAAATTAAAAATTAAAATTGAAAATTGAAACTTTGAAAGTTAAATGGTAAATATCCTGAGCTGAATACTTTCTTGAGAGAAGTTTACTTGGCGCAAATGTTTAAATTTAGTCGAGGTGATTTTTTCCCAGCTGCCCAGCTCCCAGCTTCGACTTCGACTCATTCTCTTAAAATTCCAATTGTGTGAAAAACTGAAAACCCAATCAGTCATCAGTTGCCAGTCTAGTGGTTACAAAATTGTTATTAAATTCCTAACTATTATATTATTATACTATTGCTAAAATAATAAAATTAGCAAGAAAGTTTCGGAGTTTCGCCTCACAATAACAATAACAAAAGATAGTGTAAACGATGTAAAAATAACATTCAAAATTAAATTTTCGAAATTAACAATAACAATAACAATTGAGAAGCTACCTACTAAAACAATTATATAAATATTAAATAAATATTTGATTTAACTTGTTACTTTCCCAACTGTATTTAAAGCCGGCCGAGGCAGTTTTTGTTTTGTATAATAAATTGTGTTGTGTGTATAACGGAAACCAAACAGCAAAATGAGTTTCAATACCGAAATCGACACGATGCGAAATATTATCAGTGTGTATTTTGAATGCAAATCCTGTGAATTTACATTTCCCTGTAAGACTGTTGACGAATTTCTTGACCACAAACTACAAGAACATTTTGCAGAATTTCAAAAAATACGATGCATCGTGTTCGAAGAAAAGAGAAAGAAGAACGATGCTATGTAAGTCATTCGTACTATTTTCAACTTTGGTATCATAATATATATTGAATCGTATTTTTACACTGCTCACTGGTCCAAGCTATGAGGTGACATAATACATTGCTTTCAGCAGTAATGATTTAGTAGAATTAGAATTATACTCAATTATGTGTCATAATTTAATAATTAAACAGTGACAGTAGTTTTATAGAATATTTGGAGTTCAGAGATCAGTTGTCAGTGTTGTACAAGCGTAATAATTATTAAGAAGAAGTTTGTTTGTTTGTTTGTTTGTTCGAGTTTTATTCAAGTGTTAGAATTATTCAGTGCATACAGCAGTAAGAACTGGTTTCCAATAATTAACACAATACAATAGCATACATATAGTTCCGAATTTGAGTTTAACGACATCAAGGCATAATCAAAGTCATAGACAGTAACTAAATTAAACACTTCCTAAGTTATGGTGTGGTGGTCTATACAAACTAAAATATTTGCATTTCCGAAGGGACATGAAATGACTACTCAACGAAATCTTAAAATTATCCAGAGACAAATCAGTGCTGCGTAATTCAGTTGGAAGTTTGTTCCATAAATTAACTGTTCTATACAAAAATGACCGTTTAAACGTCGCAGTAGCATTATCATTACTATGCTGCAGTACCAATCCATCCGCAGATCTGGTCCTACGAACTATTTCCTTAATTTTAAATAGCTTACTTAGGTACTCAATATTAGAACTAAATTTAAGCATTTTGAATACATATACAAGCAATACTTCATTCACTCGTTCACATACAGATAATATATTTGCACATTCTAGTATTACTGATTCATCAATTTTTACCCTATTATTTCGTGGCTTCTTTGTCCACAGTGGTGTTTCAGAGAAATTAACTATTATTTTGTTTATTGTATTTTGAATAGCTGTGAACTCCTTCTCTGATTGAACAGCCCATATCGGGGAACAGTTATCAATTACTGATAATACACATGTATTTAATAAAATACAAAAAGCCTTAAAAGTTAGATACTTCCTAATGTTATACAATGTACGAATAGCAGTGGACACTCTTTTTCACATAAATATAATGTTCTCTAAAATTCAAATTCTTGTCAATATTTATACCTAGATATTTAAAACTATACACTCTTTCTATTTCCTTTTCCTCACAAAATAACTGCAGTGAGCTTTCGTCCGTAATTATGTCATTAGCTTTATGCATAAGCATAAACTTTGTCTTGTCTACATTAATAGTAAACAATTAATCTCTTCACCACTTTCTCCATGATTATTATTATTATTTTTATTACAGGCTCTTTAATGCAGATCAAAATGCGAAAACAGAAACAAAACTATTCTCTCAAGACGACGGTGACGAGGACGTGGACGAACTTTGCAGTGGCAGTGAAATTAGTGAAATATTGAAAGAAATTTCAGAACTGTCAACACTGAAACCGTTACCGATGCTTACGCAAGCGTTACAACCCGTGAATCTCAGCAACAACAATAATGCAACTGAAACCATAGAGGCAGCAGCATTACAAGAAAACCCAAGACAGTCAAACGAGTTTAATGCTAAATTCGGTTTATTTTCTGTACAGTTCCCCTCAATGAATTCTTCAAATGACCCCTATAACCTTAAGACTGACCTAATTCAAAGCAATAGTGCACACACTGAAAGGGAACCCCATCGTGAGAACATTCACATCGACGTTGAAGGTAACCCCACAGTCAAAAATGTGAGCCCGGTTCCCAGTTTCGTGAACGATGACCCACGTGATTTGAAAACCATCAACTTTGCTTTAACCTAAAATACTTTCAATCAGTTTAAAAATCCTCACGTGTTAATTCGAAGACTAACGTCAAAGGAAATATTTTCTTCAATAAACCTCAGTTCTTGTCGTAAAAGTAAATTAAACACAACTGGAACATTTAAAAATTTACATTCAACTTCAATAAAGAAAGAAATTCCTGAAAGGGCTTTCTGCCCAATCTGCAGTAAGTCCTTCAAAAAAAAATGGCCTGGGTTGTCATATAAAAAACCATTATGGATTCAAGAGCGGACCGCGCTTAAATAAATGCCCCTATCTGAACTGCCCATCATCTTTTAGAACAACAAATGGATTGACGCGTCACAAGAAACGCCACGAAAATGCATTATCTAACCCTAAATGGAACACGACTGTGAACAAACCCCACTTTATATTTCCAAAACCTGACAACGACATAGGTTGGAATGAAAGTGACTCCTTGACTTTACGAGAATGGCTAGTTAAGCAAAAATCCCTGGAACATGTGAATTCGTCGGAAACTAAAACTGTCAACATAATTCGGCTCGACCCAAACCCAACTACTGAGACTGAAGAAAAAGCAGGAGTCAAAATCAGTGCGGAAAATCCAATAAAGTGTAAATTTTGCACCAAAAATTTAGAAACTGAAGCCGAGGTTTAAGTTCACGTGATGCACTGTTGGCTTCAAAATAAACGAAGACATCGCTACTGTTTACCTTGCAATAAAACTCTGAGTACTCCTCAGATGCTTAGAAGTCACAATACATTAATTCATAGTACATCAAGAAGAAAACGGGACACAAACTTAAAACTAATAAATCAAGTCAAACCCGAGCATCAGTGTCCCCTGTGTCCAATGAAGGCAAAAAAGGCATCCCGTCTCAAACGTCATATGGAAACGCACAAGCGTGAAGAAGAACGTAGTAGGCCTGTTGTTTGCGAGGTTTGCGGTTTATCGTTCCACAACCAGGACAACTTTAACAGACACCGAGGGATTCATGGAGAGGACAGACCTTTTAAGTGTTCCCGTCCTAACTGCGCTGCTGCATTCAAAACAAGTCAAGCTCGAAATTCTCACCTCAGATCTCACTCGGTGTCAAAATTATTTACATGCCCCAAAGAAGGCTGCTCCAAACAGTTTAAGTCAAAAAAAGGCCTTTCTTACCATTTAAAATCCCTCTGTCATCCGTCACACGAGCATGAGCATCTTCAACCCGAAGCCCTGGAAATATGACAAATAGAATTTCAGTAAATGGATCGGCACATGATTGCAGCCCACTGTATTACCCCCGGCAGCCTACGGAAAACTTCCAACTTTCGAGTGCGAAATCTTCAAAAAAACGCATACATATATGCCTAGAATAGAAGGTATGTAGTCGGTCTCGAGGAGGCACATGTACCTAGTTGTTTTTAAAGAATGTGTTAAGGGATCGGTATAGCACATAAATGTGATACCAATAAATCGAAACCAATTTTACAGGAAGGAAAGAAAGAACAACAATTTAATATGAAATAAAACGGCAATTTTTTTTTAAATCAATTTTTCTTGGACTTCCTGTAACGTGCGAAGCGTTATTACAAGTTTTATACACTATAGACTGACTGTAATTTTTTAGGAAATTTTCAAAAATTTGATTTTGTAGACTTTTCAGTTTTGCCAAAACAATCAATAACTTAGCACGAATTAAAAATACCGCGAAACCAAACTCTCATCGTATTGATTAAAACAAAACTGTTTTTATTTCTAATATTTTTCTTTCGTGAGATTATTTATTGTGCACGTTAATTCTTTCCTGCAACCTAAGAGTACCTTATTGCTCCCGTCATTTCATGTCATAGTTTTCATATTGTATAAATCCAGCTTCTAATAATCAATAGCTTTTACAATTCCTTTGAGTAAGGAAACTGTTCGTTGGTTGTCAGGTGATAGACGCCAGTTTTACTAAAAAATAATAATTTGAAAAATTAAATATTAACACATTGTAATAACTAAACAATTTTGTTTCAACTGTTAATTCTAAACTACGTAATGCGTTAAAAAGTTTGTTATCTTTGATTATAAACACTAACACTATACACTTACTCTTGTTGAACATAGTGACCCATATTTGCCGTTTTGGTGCAATCGCAGCTTACTGGAATACTGTAATCTCCATAATGCTCGCACTTGCAGGCAGGAAACGCAAGTTTATTTGAAATCGATTCAATAAAATATACTCTTGATCTTTTATGGCTGCACTCATCTGCATACAAATAGTCACATTGTAACGAAACTGATATATTATGCGAAAATGTTTTTTACTACCAAAATATTGCACGCGTTTATTGGTGGTGCTAGCAATAAAAAGTCGCCTAAGGACGGATCATACCCATATGACAAATGAACGCTGTACAATCCCCGCCTTGTACATGTCCTCCATTTGGAAAAAAATCCACGTCACCTGACAGCAATGTAATCCCCAGATAACAAATGGACGTGTGAATAACATCGACAAATTTAGCGTCGCCCTTTTCTAAATAAATATAATACAATTTTCAAGACGTAATTTTGTCATGGTCGACACTTCATATAGAATTTCTCTTAGGTTTTAATATGCATTCTAAACATTTTATAATTAACTAGTCTTAAATGAGTTTTCTTACCCAGTCTGCGTGACTCAAGGCCTCCTGCATTTTCAAATAATGGTCCTGCGGGGTCCAGTCCTGTGAAACAAAGTTATAGTTTTTAAGGAACATTAATTATGTTAAGCTCTTATATTCAACTTTAGACTGATTATTGAACATAGTTAAGTA
>JAQFZE010003886.1:0-11937 GCA_034695245.1 Dicyrtomina saundersi
ATTAATTATTATTAAATGCTAAAATCTATATGTATATTATGCTCTCAGAGTTTTGGCTCATGCTATAGCAATTAAAGGCCCACGTCAAACAAAAAGGTATAGGGAGCATCAGAAGAAAGAATTTGACAAAATATTCATAAGATTCACACGTCCATTAATTTTGATTCAGATTCTTAACTCTGAATTAATTAACTTGAATTCACAAGTCCATTATTGCATTTATGAGCAGTATAGAAAGATTCGTGCTTGTGTTAATTAATGTTAAAATTTACATGTAATCTTTTTTCAAGTCAAATAAAATGGAAGTTCCAAATCATGCACAAAACAAATATATATGTTATTCATAACTCATAATCATTAGCTTCATGCCTATTTTTTTTTAAAGATCTATCAACCATTGAGTAAATGGTTAAGGCATGCTATCCCATCCCATATACCATCCAGGATGCACAGACGGTACGTCTGAGAATAATTGAATCATTGGTGACATGCTTACTACTGTAAGTTGTGTGCATGTTAGTTTTGTTATTTTGTACCTGTACCTCTAATATTTGTTTTCTATATATATTTTATATTTTCCTATGGTATTATTTTAAGTTTTGCAAGACTTTGTCTCCATGCTCAGACCATGTGTAAGTTTTATTTTCCCCATATTTTTGTGTTTTTGTTTGGGGAATTGTTTGCCGTCCAGAAGAGATTCTATAGGAGGAGGATGAGAATTTACCTCAAAAATACTCTCAATAGCTCGAGTACTCGCACCTACACTAATTCTTACAGCTCTGCCACCCGCAGTCAAGATACGACCTTTGGAGTCCGCTGCTTTGCTCGTCACCAAGGCCAGTGTATTTAGAGTATTACTCAGAGTGTCAATGATGAGACGGGCCATACCCTGTGTTTTATATTTCAGCCATGTGTTCATTTTCATTGTTTTTTAAAATAAAATTATATTGTATTTCCCCTGTGGTATTCCAGGTGTCTAATGATCAGTGTGTAGTGTTAAGAAGTTTCATATATATTTTTGTTTAAGAATTACTACATACTATGAATATAGACTTTGGAGCTTTCTGTAACGTACTAATATTACGCACAAATGTATTCTCCTAATACCTAATAATCTGTACAGTCTCTGATTACCACATAATATTTTTAAAAATATTTTTATAAAATAAAGTTTTGGTATACTCATGGGAATTGGATGATGAGAAGGAAATACCTGGGTATAAACAATGTTTCCAACAAAAAAATCCTTAAACCACATCATGCATGAAATACATATAGGCAGGAGACATGAGAGTTAATCATTATTATTATTAGCAACATGCAGGTTGAAGCAGATTAAAAGTATTTTTTTTAGCATCACAACAGTCCAGCGGTCTTGTTTGTTCTTGTTGTTCTCGTTCAGGTAAATGTTCGAATGTCAGAGAGAGAAGTGTACGTAGGCGTTCGTTGAGTTCATCGTGAGTATGTAAAGTATATGCAAATAAGTCAGAGTACAAGTACATGTATGGTCGTCATGCTTATGGAAGCAGAGTCAAGTTTTCTTTTTTTCTTTTGAATATATTTTATATATAATTCGTTCTTTGCTTTTTTATTGTCAAGTCAAAAACTATGTAGGACTTCTCAATATAAATGATTGATAAAGTCTAGTAAAATATAATTAATTAAAAGTACGCAGTACAAAAATATTTCTTAGTAAAAAAAAATAATAAAATTCGTTCAATTCTCGGTCATTCAATAATCTATTGATTCTTCAACACATACTTCATAATAAAAAAAACTAAACGTTAACGAGCTACCTAATGAGCAATAATAATCCACTATATAAACAGACACACAGATGAGTGACACAGTCCGTATGATGTACACACAACGAAACGGGAAGTGTAAAAAGTAAACAGTAAACAGTACAACAGTAACTACTAATACAAAGTTGGTAAGTAACGTAATTGTATGTTTAAAAAGTACAATATTCATTTATATTAAAAACATATACCTATATAGTTAAGGTACATAAAAAATTAAGGATTGAAGTTTATTGGAGTAGTATAGGATTGGAATATGTATATAGGAATAAGATTCGCATATATCAGTCAATAGTATAAAAAAAAGTCAAAATAAAAAAACGATTCGACGCGATCAAGTACATATCCAACAAATGTCCAACAATGTGTGATACAGATAAAAAGGAAGATTAATGATTCATCATCAAAGGAATCTAATCTCTACTACGTATGAAAGTCATATTTTTAAGAGTTTTTTTTTGGTTTCCCTATGTTTAAACGCTAATTATGCATGCTTTTTCTTTTTTTCTTTCGTGTTATAAAAAAAAACTAGAATTTTGCAAAAAGTTTTTTTTTGCATTTTGTGACGAAGCAGAGTGCTCAAAAACACTCAGACAAAATATAATCTAATATTATATTTTTTTTAGGTTTTTAAAAAAAAAATGAGTTAATAAATTTGAGAGCAGATACACATACACAACACAGAGGAGGTTTCATAGTTTAAAAAATAGTCCGTTCGTTGTTCAAATATTAATACATTAAGGATTACAAACATGCACAAAAAAACAAAGCTATAGTATAGTCATAGTATAGTATGGTATAGTAATGGTAATTCTCTGATTCCAAGTCAGTAAGGTAATTTTTTTATAAAGCTCACAGTTAGCATTAGAATTAGAATTAAAAAAAGGAAAAAAAATATTAGTAAGTAAAATAAAAGGAGTACTACTACTAAGTATTGCCAAGTACATAGGCTTACACATTCAATTAATTCATTATAATATTATTATAGAATAGTCTAAATATTCTTACAAACAAATAGATTACAGGAGTTACACATGCATATCCATGTCATTCGAGTTGTTTTGAAAGCAAAAAAAAATAAAAGAAGAATTTTGTTTTTATAAAAATTACAATAAAAAAAAGCACATGCTCGGAAGATGAAGATGAAGATTGAGAGTAATGATAATGAGATGTCTCTTCATAAAAGGAGAGCTTTGAGAGGGACAAGTAGAATTTATGGATTTAAGGAAATATATTATAGCGAAAAAGGAACTTATCGGAGAGAGAGACAGAGAGTTAGTAGATTAAATATTACGTAGAATGGTAATGGTATAGAGAGATAGAGGGAACTATATCAACTACATTATTCCTATTACGATATAATGAGGATGATTAAATTATGCAGAGATCAGAGTAAATTTTGAGAGAGAGATAATATCATAGTTTGGTTTTTGAAAATGAAAGAGAGTGTGTTTCAGAGAGATGGAGAGAGAGAGAGAGAGAGCATTGTAAAACTTAAAAAATAAAATAAAATCAACACGATTTTAGTTGACAAATAAAGTCAACATTATTACACCTCAAGCTGAGTGAATTACTGTCAAATCAAAGGCTATATATTAATGACCTCATCATATAAGAATTCCCCAGAACTTTCATACGTATTATAAGTAAGCGAAGAAAAAAAAATCTACTCTAGGGTAAAACTATAGCCTACTTATCAGTAGTCTACACATAATCAAACTATCAAAACTCAACGAGCTAATAATGAGTCAAGTCCAAAGAATTCGAATTTGCTCAGCATTAGTAACATTGTATGAGCCAGAAGAGTACACACAAAAAATTAGAACAAAAAAGATTCTAGCATCTCTACATTTATCAATCAATAGGTAATTCTAGTATATAGGAGTATATATAGGTATGTATCCTAATAGAAATGTTTCTAAAATTTAAAATCTCAAATTCTCATATATACGCTATAATTTTAGTACACTCTAATTATAAAACACACACAAGTGTAGTGTAAGGAGTATATTGTGAAATTAGTATCAAAATATAGTCTAAAAAATATATACTTTATAGGGTCTTCTATTCTTCTTTTAAAGGTAAAATCCTAAACGTTATTGGTGATGTTACAAAAATATATATCTAATATATTTTTATCATTTATAAAAGGTATAAAAAAATGACTATGCTTTAAAACGAAAGGTGAGACTCAACCATTTACAGGAGTGAGTCAGAGTTTTAAAAAAACTAATCAAAGGCAGATTAAATTAAAAATTAAATTGCCATCAAAGTATATAGGTATTTGACTCAGTAGTTGGAACAACTGACGAGAAAACATCTGACAGGCCATGAGCGGAGCACTGTCGTTTTTTAAAAAAATATGTGTATAAAAAATATAATTCCCTAAAATGTAACATACAATTCAAAATTGCATATATATATTATATATTACTATATAGCATTATGTAGGTTTGCAGTGTCTATTTTTTTACTTTCCTTATATTTTATGATCCAAGTCAAAAAAAAAAAGTCGAAGACTAAATAAGTTTATTTAATTATGTGATGATAGGGAGAGTCACATGCGATTAATATTAAATTGCTACACCTCTTTCGTTCCCGGGAGAGTCTGGTTTTTAATATTTACCAGGAACACCATAGGCTGTACTAACATGGTTAACAGTTCCATGCACAGTATTAGCTTTGCTGGTTGCAAGTTGTCCAATTGAATTGGCCACAGCAGCTCCTACCTGAGTCACAGCTCCGAAGATTCTCGCCTTGGCAGCTAGAACATCACCAGCAGTTCTCGTCACGGAGGCCAACACTGGTGGGGCAGACTGGACGACGGCTCCGACGACTTGTCCTTTAGCATTGAGGAGGCTCAATAGGGTGGAGACAGTCCCCTGAAAGGTTTTAGTGAGAACCTATTTTTATTACAGTTATTCCGTCTGTTAGTTTGTTAATAGTTCAATGCTCATACCTCAACATTATTTTTGCTATTAATTATTTATTTTTTTGAGAGACCACTTCTCCTCTCTTCCTATTCCTGTGTGGGGGACACTCACGAAATCATTCAAAATATTATATGGAAATTAATATAGCAAATAAAAACAAATATCAAAGTTGCGTTCATAAATTATCCCAGAATGTGATGATGACGTGTGTGTGACTGTGTGACAACAGATCATGTTGCATAGGTGTTTGAATTGAATTTGAATTAAAACAATAATATTAAATTCTCAATCATTTCGTAAAGTTATTCTTGAAATGATTGATATACTGTTCGAGTCTAGTTGAGTTTTTCACAACTGACTCGAGTGTGTGCAGTGTGAATTGAATAGAAAATTGCAATTTTTGTTTTTAGCTTGAGTATCATTATTTAGCCATAATAAAAAAGTAAATTCAAAGGTATATTTTGAGAATTTTGAAAATGGCTAGTATAATTAATGCAGAGCAAAGGGTGGGTGGGTCTATGGTTGTCAATATGAGCTGACAATAATTTGTAAGCATCACGGACGGATGCCGGATGCTGAACAATATCTTACTTGAAGAATGTTGGCGGCAACTCCGACAAGACTATTGAGCAACTGGGTACCAAAGTTGACAGTGTTGGCGGCAGCCTGAGAGAAAACATTGACAAAGTTGTTTGGTGTTTCAGCGACAGTGTTGGGACCCTAAGGAAGAAACCAGTGCACACTACGGTAAGCATTGTGAAGATCCAAGTAGGTAGTATAGTATAGTAAAGTAAATCAAGGGGAGAAAACAAAATCAGTTTGGTGTCATCGGCATCGGAAAAGATGAGAGACCCCATACCAACCATGAGAATATATAGAAAAACCCAAGAGGAAAATGAGTGTGACGTCACACGAGTGGAAAATGAGTGTTTTAGAATTCCACACCGTGCTCCGTCCCCTCCCCAGAATTGTGTTCAAAGGAGAGGTGTGAATATAATATACAAAATATAATAAAATATTATAGAAAGATAATTGAGATTTGTGTGATTTGATAGACTCATATATATAGTGTCCATTGATTGAATATCTTGAATTTTTAAAAACAAACCAAGAGATTTAAAGATATTATACATACAATAATTATATGTAATTACTTCCCGATTCCATTTTCTATACCCAGAGAAAAAAATAGAGACAAAAAGAAATAATGTTAAAAAGAGATCTCAACTATTTCGTCTTGGAGGGAGGGAGGGGGGCGGGGGAGCTGAAAAGTGTTCATGTTAAAAAAACCAAAAAAGACTAGGGGTGAAAATGTTAATTGAGGGGTGCAAATTTATATCCACAGAGCTTCAAACTTTTGTGAAGCTATATTTTAGTATGTAGTCATACATATGATGGAGAAGAGTAGCCGCCGGAGAATCCAGTATTAGCACGCTCGTTCCTTTGGACGGATTCGCTGTTGGAGGAAGCATCGGCTTGAAGAGCAGAAGGAGCAGCTCCGGTCAATCCCTTCAGCAACTGAGTCTTGGTGTCCACGAGCACTTTGGTTCCTTGAGTCAAAGAGTTGGCGACACCCTAATCAAGTCCGTCCCCACAAAAGACATTCATTAGAGATTTCTCATAAGGCTCATTCATCTCGGATATTTTCACATCCACAATATTTATGTCATCCACACACCAACTAAACTACTTTTAACTACAACTCATGCACTCACTCAATAAGGCACGCTCCACTCTGTGAAGTACAAGTTAAAACTCCTTTATATAAATAAATCCTCCTCTTTTAAATATATTTAAGGCTACTAAATATGAATATTATTATCATTATAATTACTACTACTATTATACTACTAATATAATTGTATCATGTTTACGTTTAGAAAATTCCATTCACAGGACGTAAAGAAGGCTTAGTGAATAACTCATAATGTCTAATCAATCCCATCTAAATACCCACAAATGATGCTATCAAGCACGATAGCATAACGGTGCACAAAGTGCTACAACTTTTCTCTTTGTGTCTTCACTGTATTTTTTAGTTCTAGGAATGATCCTATATATATATGTATAATAATTATAATTATTATGTATTCATAATTTATAATCTCCTTTTGTGCGAGTGATATACAAGACGAGGAATATAATAATGGCAACAATATGAAAATATTTAAATAAACGAGTGTGTGTTAAACACCCTGCGGAAAGACAATTGTAATTACATACTATATAGGAATGCGAGGTATTTTAGCTTCGTATTTTGTAGGTACTTATCTGAACTTTGAGTATATATTGTGCATTATTTTTTCACAATGAAATGTACGGTATAGTATAGGATTTTGCAAAAAATAAAAAGAAGAAAAAAAAAAGGAAGAATGCAATCAACTCCACTTGCTTGCTGTATCGTAAATGGTTTTTTTTGTATGAATGCCTTAATTAATTAATAATCATCAGCATCCCATAGCAATATTGCGTTGGAAGCGTTGTCGTTGCGGCTTGGATTGGATGAAGTAAATAAGTGACGTTTGACGTTTTCCTCGCCAGCAACGTTCTCGTGCAACGATAACGAACAACAAAGTTTTTTTTTTCTCTTTATCTCTCTCTCTCAATTGTCATCAATATACTGGTAGACATAATGATGATGATATTTACTTGGATTGGAGTTTGGAGTGTTGAGTGCATTGTCATATATGCAGTCAACGCCAACAAAGCTAGAATTACGAGTGACAGAAGCCAAATGGTTTCTGTGTCAACTTGACGTCGAAGTCCAAGTCGGAAAGTCGAGAACTCGACTTGGTCCGTGTGTAGAGTCAATACAAGATGTATTAATGTATAGATGGGCTATACACACCGCTGTATGTAAGGAGGCATCTTACATACGCCGCACACACACTTGCTTCATATGTCTTGTCTGAATAAACAATGAAGAACATGATAATATACGACTCATCCTTGTGTTACTTATATGCACGGGTCTTTGTGTGTGTGTGTGTATGTAAAATTGCGTCATTAATTTTAATGACATGTGGAGAGTGCACAAGAACAGGCAAAAAGGAGAAAAAAAATATATATGTGAGCAAGTTTGAATAACTACTACAAAAATTGTTGTTGTGGAGAGTGAAGATGTGAAGACGTAGACGTAGGCTCTCTCAGTCATGATTGTAATTGTAATTGGGCTCTGGCACTCATGGTATGTACCTACTACATACCATCCACCAAAGACCAATACACACGGCTGGTCAAATGAAATTAAAAAAGCCATACCACAACTCTACATGAGCAATTGTTTTGGTCGTCACAGTGCAGTGCAAGTAATGGATGCACATAACGTGACTTTAGTAATTGACTTGGAAAATCCTGTGTGTCGATAGGAGTCCACGTCGAAGTCCAAGTCAAAAAGTCGACGTAGGTATGTGTACTAGGTAGGTAGGTAGGTAGGTAGGTGCGTTAGCTATACAGTCCTACAGTATAATGTAAAAAAAAGTACGTGTTGTCTTGAGACTAGATAGATACTATACATATATAGGTATTCTATATACTTTTGAGAACTAATAAATGCCTTCTACATAATAACATACAAGAATACATTGGATTGGGTTTTTGGAATTGAAACTAAAACGTAAAGAAAACAAGAAGCACAGGTGAACTAAATGAAAGTGATGAGCTACACAGTCTAGTAACAACTATAAACTATGCTATACATACAGTATAGTGGAGAGAACGTGTCTATATACTACAAGATAAATAAACGGTGTAATTACTATGATACTCATCTCATTTGATGAGCTTTTACATTTAGAGGGAGTTTTTAGAGGAGAGTTTACTATTAAAAATACCAATACAAAATTAAAATTAGTGAGTGCTAAGTAAGTGTTTGAGTGGGAGCTAAAACTACATTTTTTAATAAAACAATACATCAAAAATTAAACGACTAGAGGGAGACTAGAAGGCATATTATGGGTTATGTGGGGATGGAGGAGCATGCAAGTTGTCTAAGAGGTGAATTTAGTTTACTGGGACAGAGCGGATATATGAGAGTGTTAGTCAACACAGAAACAACATCAAGGATTTTTGTATGCTATAGTATAATGCTCACATTGGCAATACGAATGGCACTCTTTGCACCAGTCTCAGCAGCTTCGGCTGCGGTCTCAGCCACACCTGTGACAATCCTGGCGCCGGTGCCGAGAGCCTGCTCCGTCGCAACGCCGGTACCCTCGATAATTTGTATGGCGGAATTCCCAAGATTTTTGATTCCATAGCCCAAAGTTTTCGACACGTTCTTTGAGCCCATATTATATACAACATTCACAATTACTTACCAGTCAACCAAGTTTACCGTCGAGTTCAGTAGTAGTAGTAGTAGTTGTCGTCGTCGTCGTCGTCGTCGTCGTCAATCAAAAGTTTACAAAAGGGTTCAGCACAGAGGCATGAGAGAGTGACGTGTCAGAGTATCAAAGTAGTCTTTTTAAAGTCCACGTTGTTCTAAACAGCGTCTGCTCCTGTGTACTCTATCGTCCCATTGTAATTTCTTACACAAATGTTTTTCTAATAATCAAAAGTCGTACTCGTCAATCACGTTCTCATCAGCCTCCACATTGAAGTATGTAGCCAGCCCCCAAGGCGTCGTCCGCTCACTTTAACATGACGATTTTCCAAAACACATACATATATTTAATTAAAGCTACATCCCTTTTTTTAATTTAAATAACTATGCAAAGCAAGCATGGCATGGATTTTGGTCGCTACTTGTTTTTTTTTAAAGAAATACATCCCATTTATCAATTTACGGGGACATAAGGTGTAATAGGGAATATAAGCTCCTGTTTTAAAAAATAAAATCCCAAAGGCAATCAAATGATCCCAATCAAATGATCCCATGATTTTTCTCAAACTTTGTAAATTTGCTCAAGCCAAAATAGCAGTACGATTTATAAACATAATATATGAGGTAAAATGTTTCTTTTAGTGAAGCAAGTTACTGAATATAATATTTAATTGAGTGCTGTTTTAGCTCAATAATAATAATGTATAACTATACGACACTCACACAAATCCATCAACCTCATGCTAAATTAATGCATCATGCAATAGCAAGCTTATATATTACCTAGGAAAAAAATCTCAAATCAAATTATCCCGCGACAGTATTAATTCAAATCATACAAGAGAAATGAATTATCTGGGAACTTTTTAGGAAATACTTTTGAGCTGGGAGCTTACTTGGCAATTAAAGTATAGGCACACTACATTGAAAGACAAGGTAGTTCAAAACAATATGTGCTTTTGCAAGACTCGTTTGTACTTGGTCCAGTGTTGAAACGTGGATTTAAATTAATAATAATTCCAAAGGATATTATTAAAATAAATACATAGGGATATTTTGACTCGAGATTAGGACATGGAGCTCTCCTTTGCGTTTATGGGTAAATATGCTCGTCAAAAAAGCTGTTTTAGTTATACAGTCATTTAAATATAATTCAGTAAGAACGTACTACATACGAAAAAATATTTTTTTCCATAAAAGTATATAGAACTTGTTAAAATAAAATGGAAGTTGTGAAAGAGGTTACACACACTACCATTCATTATTAACTTCCAAATATGTAATTTAATAAAATTCAAACACTGTCAACGTTTTAATCATGTAAATAGCGTATACTCACATATTAAAGTTAATCTGTCAACAAGGTTTTTTTGACGTAAGAAAATTATTAAATAACAAAGTTATAAGCTATAATATGACGAGAATAAATACGAAAATGCTAGAGGACTATCCCAGTTAGTATTTTAAAAAATACAGAATAAAATGAATTTTTAAAACCTTTCTTTTGTATTTAAAGTAAGCATGCAAAAGTTTAAAAAAAGACAATATAGATGACCTACAATGCGACTACATTTACAAATACGATACAAGATAAACTTACATGTTGTTCGTTCCCTAACAACAACAACAACAACAACAACATCAGCAAACAACCAAGCCCATAGCAAGCAAAGCCCTATGTCAATGTCATTCGGTCAATCATCATTCAAAACGCTTATATTTTTTTTCATTGCAAAACAATATTTTAGTAAAATATATAGTAGGCCAAACAAGTTTCCACCCAACAACATGGTTTGCGTAACACTTGTTTTTGAATGATGATAGTGATCACTATTCAGTACATAGACGTAATACATCAGGTACATTATAGTGACGAGTACAAGTCCTAAATAAATAAATAGATAGATGGCAACATTAAAAATCAAAAATTGGTTAAGTCCAGTCCATTCATGTCAATGTACAATTAATTATTAAAAATTGGTAAATAATTTTTTGAAAAAAAAATTAATTGTAATGATATAATGTAATGTAATAATAAATATTAAAATTTGTTTGTATTTTTTTTGTAAAGGAAATCAATAGATTATTTTTGGAAAAAGAACCACCTCGAGGGCTTTGGTAATTCTCTCAGAAGGGCTTTCAGGTATAATGTCATCATTGTCCGCGATGCTCCTCACCCCATTATTTTTGCTCTCTGATTCGTCCGCGTCTTCCAAAAATACCTAAATCAATTGTGTTCCTCAGTCGTAAATTGTTTTTTCTTATTATGTATTGTGTACAACAATAATAATTATTTTAATTATGGCATCATCTCACAACTCTCCTGGTCACGTCTTCGTTTCAAATCATGATTTCCTACCCTCAATAATCATAAAGCGACAACGAAGACGAAGCAGCATTGTTTTTTCTTAAATATTCTCTTGTCCAAGATTTTTGTTTAAAAAAGGTATTACATATTTTTAAAAAATAATAAGAAAAACCCTACATAACTACGTACGTAAAAGTATTGACGTAAGTTACTAACTATAATTATAACTGTCAGTCTTTTTTGTCATGTATGTAGAACCCCTACTTATTTATTATATGTAAGCGCTACGTCAGTCTAAATATTCTGTATATAGTAATAAAATCTCTATATATACTACTATAAAGTGTCCAACTCTATAACTAGTAAGCTAAAAGGCATTCAATCATGTAAAAGGTGTGCGTTTTATTGTAGATTGTAAATTGTAATTGTACTGAGATTAAAGGTGCAAATTGTATTTTTTTTCTACTCTACTGACGTAAAACAGTTTACCGTATTTTATATATATATACTCTGTATGTTTCAGTCGTTGTGATTCCACGACGTCGTTCGTGGTTCTTTCATCAGGAATTT
>JAQFZE010003887.1:0-11936 GCA_034695245.1 Dicyrtomina saundersi
TGCCGTGGAGAGAATGGGAAATTTTCGTTATTCTTCTTTTATTTTCTCAAAAGCTATCAAAATGAAAACTGCTAAAAGATTCATCACTAGTTTTCGTTTTCGCTGCTGCTGTCGTATATCAGTAGTCGCGTTTCTATCTTGCCTCCACTTTCGCAAACGCTATGCTGTTTGTTATTTGGTTTGTTTTGTGTCCGACACAAGTTTGTCTGAGGTAATTGCGTTTGCTATAAAGGCAATGTGCTGTTTCTTTATTCTTTATCGTCGTTAGTTTAACTGTTTACTGTTTAAGTAGTGTACGTACACAAATGCGTGCCTCTCTGTCCACTGACTGTTGTTGTCTCTTGTCTCTTGATTTTCTTTTTCACTTGTAAGTTGTCGATGGTCATCAGATTCTGTCCACGCTATACGCGAAAAGAACTAAAAAGGAATATGCAAGGATTTATTTAATTAACTAAATTATAAGGCCCAATTATAACTAACGCCAAACAAACCACCGCAACACTTCATTTTCATACAACAGCACCATAATTTCATTTTCTACAATTATTTTAATGTGAACTCATTACCTATGCAAACGGAACGGTGGTAGTAGTGTGCTGGTTGTGGTCGTTATTATTGTAATAATTATTGTAAATGTATGACAATATATGAAAAATGAGACAAATAGTTCAGTGTGTGGGCAGAGTCTATTGAGCTTTTTTTTTATGTTGATGTCAATAATTATACATTACGAGCATGTTGCTGTGTGGACTTGAGACGTGTTAAGTCAGTTATCTTTTTTTTTGAATGAGTTAAAAGTTTAAAAGCTTATCGACATCGCTACGCTACGCTATATGCATATATATCATGTCCACTTACTGACTGACGATGAGAGGAAAGAGAAAAAAACTTTTGCCTATATAGCTCCCTGTAGTATGTTAAGATGTAAATCATATGGTGATGAATATAAATAGGTAAATAGTTAAATAGAATTTCCCGAGTGGAATGTGTCCCACTGAGAAGATCCCAACTTTAGCACTACACTAGCTACTCGTACTCGACGACGTCTCGACTCACTCACCCTAAACAAAAATATAGAGACTTCAAAATACTAACAACGATACTATGACTGAGTCCGAACCTCGACAACCTGTTGACTTTTTTGACTTATGTATCCTTCCCATTGATATTCTTGTGAGGTAAATTGAAACAGAAGAAACTCGCTTACTTGCCCACCATGATTGAAACTATATGTTAAAATTGTAGTATTAGACTCATTAATTTTTATTTCTTACCTTTTGGCATAGGAAAGTAGGGAAATTATTGATCAGCTCACAGTTGGCTGTCTTCTGAAGCAGCCGTCTTCTTGTACGTCCTGTTGAGTCTAACTAGCCGGCCATTATGCAACATGTTATCTCTTCTCTCTCTCTCCCTCCGTAGTAGCTCTTGTCTTCTTTTTATTTGCTGATATAAGAAAAATAAATTGTGAGTCGTCTCGTCAACAGGAGCCGCAGTTGTATGAGCAACAGCAAATAATGTATGATATGGTTGAACTAGAACCAGCAGATCATGCCACTTAGCATTTAACTTTCAGTTCTGTCTGTTCAGTCCTAAAAGTTTCTTCCTACACACAGTACAATAAACTTTTGATTGATGACTATTTCGTTTTCATAATAATATTATTATGCAAATCTCATCGTCAAGACACAAGTCAGTTCCGTCCACCCCTACAAACTCTTATGATGATACGTTTAACTTTTTTTTTGTGAAGAGGAGGAAAACGGAAAAGATCAATTAAAATGTTGAAACTGTTTCAAAAAAGGCTTTTCTGCCCTAATACAATTTTTTTGTGGAAAATTCCGAGATTGCACTATTTTTTTTCTTCTTTTTTTCAAAACTTTTCTAATATAAATCGAAATAAATTCGATGCACTTCCGGTGTTTAAAGTGTGAAATACAAATATCTGTATATTTACCACTGTGCTGTCAATAGAAAAGTTCCAAAACTTGTTGTTTCTTAGAGATATTTGGTTGCTGTCGATGCTTTGATTGGTGACTTGTGTAGTGTGTAGAGAGTAAATATTTAAATATTCTCTGTACTCTGTCTATGTAGAGCCAATTCGAAGTCTCGAAGTCTCGACGTCGATGGAAGAAAGAGTTGAATTAGGAAGGTAAAGGGAGTGCGTTAGTTTATAGAAACGTAGCTTGAATTTAAATATCTTGGAAATCGACTTCTTCGTCTTCTTCTTCTGCTTCTTCTGGCAGGTTAATTCAAGTAAAGTGAATGGAGGAGAACAAACAGGAACGGCGGAGCAAGAACAGTTGTGAGCACCTCAGTTGATTCTCCACACAAGAGAACTGATCGTGAGTTAAGAGGAAACAGAACATTTCTTATAGCTCTGCTTTAGTTAGTTTACTTGTTACTTTCATCAAATCCTTATGACGTGACGCCAAGTGTTCTGCTGGCTGGGAAGGAATTGGGCTCTTCTCAAGGCAAGTTCCTTCTCCTATTCTTTGCTATGCTATGCTATAGCCATTGGTACAAAATTCAACCCTCTCCTCTTGTCTGTCCAAGTCCAACAACGCAACGATGGAACGTAGTGTAGAAGACTCAAATCTCTGCATGTGTATGTATCTCACATAGATTGAATATACACACCTCTCTCATGAAGCCCGAGTCTCCATCAACATCAACAACATTACAGATACCAGCCATCGAGCATCCCTCTGAGCACCACATACACAGTGGAGTCCACAAAGCGAGAGAGCAGCAAGATTGACGATGACGATGGGCAGAAGAAAGACCAAGACTCTTCAATCTTCAGTATCTTGTACACGCTGAATGTTGATGTTGCTGTTGGTTAGAAGAGTCAGAATAGAGCTCAGACCAATAAAAGTTAAATACCTGTATTGTGTTCTTAGCTAATCTGAGGAGAATGAGAACCGCCCGTACATAAAGATGTACTTGAGTGCTCCTATATAGAGTTCCACAGGTGTGTGAGTGTATATAGAATATATGTGTGTGGACTATCTTTAATCTGGACTGATATGACGTTACGACGGTCTCTACTATATATCTTTCCGTCGTTGCCTTGTCTTCGTCACCATCGCTTGTTCGTTTTCTCAGTCGAATTCGTATATCTTCCTAGCTGCGTCCGTATTCAAATTTTGACTGCATGCTGTATTTTGCTGTATGTATAGAATGTAGTGTAGATTCATCTCCTCATCATTTCACGACTTTTTTTTTGAACACGCTGCCCAAAAAAAAATATAGAAGAGGGCTATATCATGATATGGAAATGAAATGGATAGGCGGAATTCTTCATACTACACCCTTGCGTGTCTCTCTTGACGAGGACGAAAGACGGGACATGAAGTCACACAGAGTACTGACTGAGACACTCACAGATGAGTTTTCACTCCCTTCCAAAAATCAAAATTCAAAACATTGGTATCTGTTAGTTGGTAACTTAGTACCTGTACTTGCCATGCCATGTAATTTTAACACACTGTCCGACTCGGGCTTTAAATTATATACAGCTATTCTCGATTTTAACTCAAGTAGCTACTATAGCTGTTTCTGTGCCTGTATGTCTAGTGACGTTATAACTCTAGGGGTGAATTTACTCATGTGCCGTATCTCGCATTTCTATGTACTGGGTGCAATATGTCCTATGTGCTTAGTACTTACAGTACTTACACAGTATATGAGTCTAATTTGACATTTAACAAGTAAACTTACCTCATAGTAGTAGTACTTTTCCGGTGTGTCTATAATTAAAAGCTATATTATCTAAAGGTACGCTTCAAGTTACGTCCTAGCCTTATATGCTAATGTTAATCACCAAAATATTCGAATGTGTGGTATTTATTCATACAATTTCCATTCCAAAGACAACAGAAAGTAAAAACTGTCATAATTAAGTATTGACACCCATACACGCCAAATTATATCTACAGTCTACAGCACGAAACTATTGAGTAAAGCATTCTATATACCTACTGCCTGCATACTTTATTAAAGCTATGTGCTCGTCCGTCGTGATGCCGCCATGAATGAGTGGGACATGTCTGTTTGTAATTTGTGTAGTATATATAGGCATATGGGAGAATGGGGAAGCTAACGACATTATTATTACGACCCCCTCTTCCCTCCTGTATTCCTATTTACGGGAATGAGAATTGAGATAATTGCGTCAATTTACTTCTCTCATCATCACAGATTTTGTAAAAAATGTAAAACAGTAGAGGGCTTGAATTCTTGAATGGAGGAGTTGATGGCAGGCGTCAGTCTGTTTAAGGCTTAAGGAGTTACGGCATTACAGTCATTTTCTCTTTTTGCATATACATAGCATAATCAGTACCATGTAGTATTCCACATCACATGTACTCGTATTTTTGTGAACGCTATTATCATTATCATTAGGAATTGGATGGAATGTACTATGGATATTAATTACATTCACGTTTTGTTTTGGGAGGTATTTATAAAATTATAATATCGTGAAAAAATGCCTATAGTAGTAGAGTGATTTCAAATTTCAACTGTAAAATGTACAAAATGCCTATATAAAAATATCTCTATGGTGGATCTATCCATACAGAATAATTTCGGCATAAAAATAAATTATTCCTAAATATATGTTGACAGTTCCTATTGTTATTGTAAGGGTGTTGTTAATTTTTATAAATTGCGATAATAATTTAAATATACATGGGCTGTGTACTGTACAGACCTTCTTAAATACATGGCTGCAATATGCTTCTATTTCTGTAAAAAACGGAAAACAGTATTGGTGGAAGGCGAGACCGTGTGGATGCCCATTCTTCGGATCATCTACACAATATGATCATTGATTTTCACAGCATCTCTGTTTGGAGTTTGGAGCAGCCTTTAAGATGTTTTAGTGGTTTTTAGGTTTACCTCCCTCACAAACTCACAACCAAAAACTGTGTGCGGAGTTTAAAAGAGTACAATAAAATTGTGTGTGCTTTTGTATTTGGATTTTGAAATGGTCTGGTCCTGGTCTATGGTCTGGTCTGGTATGGTGAGGGACTCAAGGCTTGTAAAAAGAAAGAGCGAGTGATTTGAATCTGAGCGACCAGCTCACTTGGTTACAAAGTGATAAATTGTCATTTTTCGTGAAACAATTCCTCCACATTTCCCCCTCATAATTGATGATCAACCTCACGTGTGTGGTTAGGAAGAGTAGATAATTTTTCCACCGCGGACTATAGACTTCATTTTTCTTTACTCTGTTTTTTTTCAGGCTCTGGTACTGGTACTGGTCTTCTTCCTCTTTCTTTCTTATTCTTATTACGATTAGCTCAGAACATAATATTATATATATACAGTGTAAAATATTGTACTATCCGTTTTCGTTCTAGTATAGGAATAGCGTAGTAGTATAGTGTATAAGTATAGGCAAAAGTCTCTCACTCAACTCGACTTTGGCTGCAAGGAAGAGTTCAACAGCCTAGAGGACTTATAGCTTTACGTGCGAGTATCCTCTATTTCTGCAGAGCAATATCTCAATGGCAACACAAAACATACATAATCATCTTGTGTATCCCTCCTTGTTTTATTTTATTATGCTATGCATGTTGATGTTAGCTTACAGTACTATACATATAACCACAAGCCATATATGCAGAGATTCTGCAAGATATTATAGTGCCGTGGCAGAGGCTCATATCATATCACCATCATCATCAACATCAGCATCATCATCATCAGCCACATAATACATAGCTCAGGTATAAAATTAATTCTAGTAATAGTAATAAAGTCTACCACTCTCATCCTCACAGTCTCCAGTAGTAGTAGTTTAAGTTGGTCTACACAGCAATAGGTATATCCGTGTACTATAACACGTACCTACCTACCTACCTAACTACTCAACTTCTTCTGTCTACATTAAATTCTGCCTATAAAAATCAAATAGGGACCAAGCCATTAAGTAGAAGCGTATTTGGTGTCCGTTTTAAAAAAAATGATTATGCCAGTGCCACTTGTCTAGTATGTATAGTGTATGTGCTTTTTCTGTGTAGCCTTTATTCATGTAAGTTGTAAGTAGTTAGTATTAGACACCTGTTGCCTCTACCACTCGCATCCACCTCACACACGGAGACTTCTAGAATACTACTATACACGTACGGACTAGAGAAGACGAAGACAGCGCAAATAACTACGCTGATTCTGATTCTCATTACATATTGCATCTTGCGTTCCTCTCCTCCGAATGAGTGTGAATGTTCAATGACTGGGACTTGGATTACAGATACACTATGACACTCCAATCTCCATTCTGTACATTTCTGGCCTTGTCTTGACAATTATTACTGACTATAGCAACCAGATTAACTGGAACTTATTCACGTTCAGGCAGCAACAGAAGCACTATGCGCAGTGAAGCAGCAGTGTCGCAAAAACTTACACTGGTATTATTATCTATATGATTTCCTTCACATACGTACCATCACCATCCGTCTTCGTGTCGGTCTGCATGTAGTATGTACCTACACACACATATGTAGCTGAAAAATGGAAGTGGAAGCACCTCCGCTTCCGATTCCGATTCCGATGTTGATAGTGATGGCATGATGATGAGTATATTATTTGCGAGGATAGTTGAGCTGTAAAATAAAAAATCTCAAGATATCGAATCGAATGCGGAACGCAAATGTGCGCAATAATGTACAGCAATAGGACAATGCACACGAAGAAAATTTCCAGACTTGCTTACCTATACCTACTACTATGCTATATGGCACAATACATAATTGAATGGGATGTATAATATATGTTCTGAATAAAGGGATGATGGAAGCAGCTCGCATCATGTGCTCTGTCAACCGTAAAAAAGTACAAAAATATATTGCACAGACAACCGCCAGGCCAGCAGCATAGGAGACCATTTTCTTCAATATCAAGGAATAAGAAAGAGATGTGTAGAAGACTGAGAAGAGCCAGAGCCAGGCAGCCTTGCAGACAGCAGTCGATGAGCCTCCCTTCTTCCTCTCACTAGTCAGTCAGCACACCGGGCAACCCCATGATGCAATGCAATATGCAACTGTGCAGTGAAATAAATAAAAAAAAACGGAACTCATACACTATATCTACTGATACAAAAGTACAATTTGAATCGAGCGCTAAATACAATATTAACTTCAAACACGAAATTTACCTTTAATATCTGTCTTACAGTGGAACTGTACTCATATACGGAATACGGATAGAAAGGAAAGGAAATCCCTTGAGTCTTCTTATAGCCATGCCATGTAGTATGTAGTCCATCATTAAAAATGTTTACATTTACATAGCTAATCGACATCCACCTGTGAAGAACATGCTCTTGCCATTAGACGACTGTACTCTGTGCTATATGAATGAGTTCAAGTCTGAAAGGAAGGAAGGAAGGATGTGGAGGGGCTCATTTTTTGTTACAGCAAGGAAAGCACTTTTACAATATCAGCATCAGCCACCACCATGCAAGTGGAAGTGATTTGCATTTCCAATTCCAGTCCCATTTAACGTACAGACACATAAGCCACACAGCACATAACATCTAACACAATACTGCGGAGCTTCAAGTATTTTATTTAAATCTCGGGCTTTTCATAAATTGAAACCAACATTTACATATATTGTACTTGCATCATTCCAATTTCTATTTTCTTTTGCTTTACTCACAAAGCCGTCGTGTCCGTGTGTCCGGTCGTCCACAAACCCACTAGAAAATAGAAAGGCAAAATCCGAAACTGAAAAAGAGTAGGAAGTTTCATAATTTCTAAGCTACTACAATGAAAATGAAGCCTCCATACAATCGAATGATTGGAGGAATAGAATTTTTAAAATGTAGATTTGAACAAAAATACTTGAAGAATAAATTGAATGAAATAGAACAGCTGTGTTTGTCATGCACTTAGGTGTCTTTAGTGTGACTGTCATTCAGCAGAACCAGAACCGGAGCCAGTGGCTGTACACAGATAGAGTATGCTATATAGTGTCCTTGGTTTGCCACTTGATTCTATTGAATAAAATTTAGACTAGCATTTAAACCAACGTTTATTATATTTATACCAGTTACCATTTACTCATGCAGGTAGGTACCTATAGGTGAGGTTGGTTATTATATTACAATTTACAATACTGATAATTTAAAATTCAACAAGAAAAAAAAACACATCGACATCATCTGTCGCTCCAAGTGGGTATGGCGCGGTAAAGACGTAGCTACATAATAAATTAATATTGCGATTAGGATTTAGAAGAAAGATTAAGCAATGAGATACTATGCAGAGATTTTTTTTCTATATTCTGTTACTCATTATTTGACTAATGTTATTTTAATGATATAAACACGATGTTGTGATAGTGAAGTATAGTGGTAGCTGAGTGTGTGTGATGGCTGATATGATAGATGATCTCCCTGTTGATTCTGTTCGGCCGTCTTTTGTAATTATTCCCTGTCATGACTATTATCTCTTTCTCGTATTCGTCGTCGTCCTCCTCCTCGTGTGTGTCTCTTTCGTACTTTCGTCTTTTCTTCTACCCACCATCCAAGCCATCGCCATAGCCTCACTATACAATCTTAATTTACATACTAAAATTAATATTTCGTACCAATTCTATTATCCAAGAATAGGACATTAGTAAATGGGTGACATGTGGGCATTTAATTTCCAAACCCATAATAATATATTTCCATATACTTAATTTTAATTCTGTATGGTATCCGTATTTACTTACATGGACCTATAAAGTGTGTGCCAACAACAATAATTGTGGTCTTAAAAAACGTTTTTTCTCGGAGGAGTATCAAATTATCAAAATCGACTTTTATTATGCTTCTCCGGCTCCGGCTCCGGACACAGACTTAAATGTTTACGTACAAAAAAAGAAAATATATCTGAGTCGTCAAATCTAAATCTGGTGATAATAGGGAAAGAATAGGATGATAACGCATATGGTGCGGGCATTCATGTGTGTATTGTATTCCCTCTAGTATTGTAATGCAATGTAATTGTAATTCCATTACACTACACTGCATTGAACATTGAGGAAGAGAACAAAACTATATATATATATGTGGACTGAAATAAAATGCTTTTGCCGTGCTAAACTAATCGTAATCGTAATCATACGTTATAAAAGTGTAAAGTTTGTAAAGCATTTACTTACTTGACTTTGCTTTTTGGCTTACGTTTTTTATTTGGCTATATAGGCTTCGCTCCTTCGCTCGGTCCTCTCGGTTGTTAGATGTTGTGTTGGTTGTCGGTTGGCTTGGTTTGGTTTAGCTTGACGAACAAATCCATGCAGATCTACTTATAGTCATCCTCAGAGAGAAATAGAATTAGTGCACAATTTTCAGCTACATATTACACACAACCAGCCACCAGCAACCAACAACCAGGACCGAACCAACACCAAAAGAGATGAACGCCAACCTCCTACAAGAATATACTGTATTTAACTTTATTCTTTTCTTCATAGCCGGCCAAGCGATAATTCCGTAGTTCCTACTCTTTTTTAACTCTTTTTATATGCATTCAGTCTTTCTTCCCTATTCTCTGTCCTCTGTCTATATATATAATATAAGTTTTTCTTCTTAAGGATTCTGAGAGGAAAGAATAAATGAATTTAAAGCAGAGCACAACAACAAAGGTATGTCGTACTACGTAGTATACAGTATGTATATGTGTTAAAAAAATGTGTATTTTAGTTTTGGTTCGCATCTAGATATATGTGTAATATATATAATTGTTGTTGAGTAGAGATAGGAGAGTAGCTCGGAGAGAGATATATAGATACATGGAATAATTCAAATTGTACTTGTATATTTTTACAGGAAAAGGAGAATAATGTTTGAAAGGCACGGTTGGTTTGACCCTTGAGGTTCAAGCAGAGGCACATGACGAACACAAAGATTTCATGCCGTCAGCTAAATAGCGATCATCTTAGAAGACACACTGAACGATTCAACTCTTTTCAAAATACTAATGAGTACAAAAGTGCAATTAAACACAGAGGGAACGCTCACCATCATCATCATCACCACCACCACCATTTGAATTTTTTTCTTGCAAAATTTTCTATTTTTTCACCCACTCTGGAGAGTATTTTTCTTTCCATAAGAAAGAAGCTTTTTGACACAATAAAATATGAAAAAATTGAGTCAAATAATTCAAAATGATTTAGTCTTTCAGTCAGTGTTTTTATATGGTAATACTCTAATAATAATAGTAGTAGGGCTAAAAATTCTAAAAATAATAATATTGCATTTTAACAAAAGATTGCTTTGCAAATTTACTAATATTATGCTGAGGCATGCACAAGAAGAAAAAAAGGGAGATTTTTATAGCAACTCAGCAATTCATTGGAATTGGAAGTGGAGAGAGGTAGAGAATCAGAAAACATGGGATATTATATTATACGTAATGACCTCATTTATTCACATCAAAACACGTAAATAAAGCCAGTTTTTTCTTACTTTTTTTTTCTTACATTTAACAATTTTTTTTAATGCAATATTTATGTCCAACATTTTAACATTTTATTTGGTGGGTGGTATTTAAATCAAGGAATGAACTGTCAGTCAGCCTGTCTCTCTCTCCAATGATGGTGTGAAATATTAGTACAGGTATTCTCCTCAAATTCTCAAATTCCATTCGCCTTCTCCACGCGAGCTAATGTAGAAGCTACATATGGTAATCATCGCTCCTTCTATCCCCTTCATACTATCCATCTCTCCATCTCTCTTTCTCTCTCTCAAATATTATTTATGAGAAACGGTGAAAATTATAAATGAGAAGGTAATTTATCATTGACGCGTTGATTTTTCTACAAAGGACCATTTGGGAGCTCATTTAACATTTTTTGGCAGGTATTTATGAAAATACATCTGTCTGCTTTTACTTGTACTGTGACTGTGTAGTAGTAGTACTTGGGCTGATACCGGCAAAACGGCACTGCAATGGTGCTCGTACTTTTTGTATGTATTGTAGTGGCAGACCTTTTGTAATTTTTTCGTGAAACAAGGTGTCGTATTACCACTAGCATTGCACTATGCCTTACAAAAACGTGTTTCGTAAGAATCCATGTGCTATGCGTCTTCATTAGGAAATATATTAGCCATAAATTTAATAAAAGACAAAATTAATATGGAATGTGAAAGACAACTTGACATCTCTTGTAATGAACGTAACGTAAGATATGTGCAAAGTGTAAATGCTAAAATAGCTTAAGTGATAGTCACGCCGTTCTGACCGTAGACCGTAGGACCGTAGGAGAACGGTCTCTCCCTATGAAGCCCATGGAATACTGATTCCCGTGTGTGTAAAAGACACTCTCTGACTTTTAAAGTTGCACATTCGAATTATCTGGACAATAATTCATAATGTAGAAAATCTACAGAAAAACTTGCGTTACTTCCTCCATAGTTCATACCCACCTACAGATATATGTACATTGCACATAAAAGATGTATGCTTCATTTTGGAACATGAGCTCTGAATCTACTGGTAAAACGCTTAGAATTTTAAGTTTTAATGTAAATAGTGACAGCTGGCTGGTTGAGCACCACAGGCAGTCAGATATGCGATATAGTACTCCTTTCCTTACTGTATACTGTATGCCACATAATCTTAATAATGGAACACAAAAACACTAACTAGATACCTACATCATATCCCATCACATCCTTCAAAAATACCATACTTTGTGGAAAAAAATAAGGAATAACGTATATATTTATGTAAATCCGTCTTGGATATTACCAAGCTGATGAATTCATGTGAGGAGGATTACTCACAGAGAAAAACTGTCAAAAATTGTAAGTAGAAAATTGTTTAAAAAATATGAAGGTTCTGCGTGCAACCATGGTAAACGGATTTTTCCTACCCGGACTTTTCCTACCCGGACTTTTCCTACCCATTTGGTTACTACGCGGATTTTTC
>JAQFZE010003888.1:0-11936 GCA_034695245.1 Dicyrtomina saundersi
GTTTTTGAAAAATGCAAAATGTTTTATTTACATGTTTTTGAAAAATGCAAAATGTTTTATTTACATGTTTTTGAAAAGTGCAAAATGTTCTAATTACATGTTTTTGAAAAATGCAAAATGTTTTATTTACATGTTTTTTAAAAGTTCAAAATGTTCTAATTACATGTTTTTGAAAAATGCAAAATGTTTTATTTACATGTTTTTGAAAAGTTCAAAATGTTCTAATTACATGTTTTTGAAAAGTACAAAATGTCCTAATTACTTGTTTTTTAAAAGTGCAAAATGTTTTATTTACAAGTTTTTGAAAAGTGCAAAATGTTCTAGTTACATGGTTTTGAAATATACAAAATGTTTAATTTACATGTTTTTGAAGGTGCAAAATGTCCTATTTAAATATATTTGTGAAACGTGCAAAATGTTCTATTTGCATGCTTTCAGGGTAATGATATTTTAATTTTTTGTGGGCAGAGCATTTTCTTTTTAGCTTGACATGAATATGGGTAATATGGATTCTTCGCGGGTAATATCTGTAGTCTGTATATACAATAATGCGTGATTAAGTTAGCTCGTGGTACTGCGGAAGGAGGACATTGTGGATTGTGGTTGAGATACGTTGCATTATTCTTTCTTGTTTGTGCTCAAAGTTTTCCAAAATGACTCCACGCAGCTCCTGGATTCTTCTATTGTACAATGTTTGTATTATTTGCGAAAATGAAAACTAAACCCAACACCACATGGAGGGTCTGGTGCAGCCGAGCCATATCTGTGTACTGTGGACATTATGAGTGGTCTATGGCCGTACTGTATGGATCCTATGTACTGTTTAGCAGTGAGTGCTGTCCCTTGGTATGATATGATATGATATGAATGATGCGAAAAACACTTGATTTAATCCCATATTTTGTGATTCACAACTCAACTTTCCACATTTCCCCTACCTTCCACTTAACTCCCTTAAAATTAGAGATATATAGGAGTCAAGTGTGACTATGAATAAAAACTTTACTCACATGACTACCAACTTTTCAACCCCGTAACTCACTTTCACAACTACAAGTACAACCACTACAAGTACTTTGCATTTGCTAATTTGAGTTTTGGAGAAAACTGGAAAGCCTGAGATTATAGTCTTGTAACTTGTAGGGAACTGTAGCTATAGCTATTCAAAATATATTTGATTAGTTCTCTGGACAATTTTTGAGTGTGAATAACAAGAGACGCTCACTTAAATTTCGAGTGAAACTTTTATGAATATATATTCCAGAGATCGCATTATGTAGTTTAATGTCCAGGTTTTCAAAATAGTAAGTTTAAAAACACAGTGCGTGTTCCAAACTTTATAGTTAAATTGCATTCTATTTAAGTCTCTGAGTTTCAGCAATCTTTAGGTTTAAAATTTTTGTTTAAAACTCCTTGTTCTGAAAGCCTTGAATTTTAAAAACCCATTACATTCAAAATCTCGTTGTTTTGCAATATTATATTTTTGAAATATTGTACGTTCGAAATCTAGCATTTCTTGTGGATATCCCAAGGGTTCAAAATTATTAATCTTGAAAATCTCTTGTGTTCCAAATAATGTATTTAAAAAAATCATTTGTGTACAGCGTGTTTTATTTTTTAAATTCTGTTTGTTTAAAATGTTTTATTTCAGAAATGTCTTGTTTTTTAAGAATATTTTATTTTTAAAAGCCCTTGCGTTCAAAATTGTGTTATTTCAAAAATATCAGGTTTTATTCCTTAATTTAAAATGTTTTGTTTTAAAAATCCAATAATGTATTTAAGATATTTCATTTTTAAAACACTTTTTTGAGATTATTAGTTGTTTTGAATGTAAAGGCTTGGAACCTGATATAATGTGCTTTGAAAATAAGAGTTTTAAATCATGCCTTCTAACTCGTGTCAATTTTGTACACAATTTTAGTGAATAAAATATTTGAAGCGTTTTGTAATTTTGAACTTGCAACATTGGAAATATGACACAACTCCTTACTATGTATATATATCTAATCCAGACATAAAATCCACTAGAAATAATAACCAATAAGTTCAGATAATTTAATTGGTTTTAAATGGGTTTGAGAGGGACGATAAATCAAGGACAGAATTGATGGATATTACTCATATCTACGGTTTAATTCAGACCCAGGACCAGTACCAGTACCCGTGCAGTGCCAGTACATGCAATAGCCATTTGGTTAAAGATTCAAAGAGGATAAATAAAAGCAGCACAGGTAGAATAAAAGATAATTTATTAGTTTCTCCATCTATAGAGACAAGTTGAATAAAATGAGGAGCCGCATTGAGTATTTATCTCGTGAACAGCCAACACCTCCACCCTTCAAAAGGAAATGCAGAGCGCAGAGTCCTTGAGCCTTCAACAAGCTCACTTGTTATTTTATCCTCATTCCCATTCAATAGATAGGACCCATTAATGAAGCGTACATTTTAGAAATAAGAGGCGGATATTAGTATTGTCGGATTCCGCATACTGCACTAGATGATAAATGAAACTACGTATTTTTCATACAGATAGAACGTCGGTATCGGTCTTTGTCAACATTTAAAAGATATACCTTGTTTACATGTAAATACTCTCTGCTGTAGGCACATGTATTTACATTTTCTTTTAAATTACATCCTTCCTTCCCCACACTCACCACCCACTACCGACCGCACCGCAGCTCCAATAATTTCCAAATCCGAATATAAGCAATTATGTACATTTATGTTACGTCCAGATTTCTATAGATATTTTGTGGATTTGAAAATTACAAGAGCTCTTAACAGCCAACCCTGTATTCCTGTACTGTCTATATAATCAATACGTAACATTCGCTTCCCTTTGTTTTTAAGGAGACGTTTGAATGCACTGGAACCCTTTTAGTAACCCTAATTTTCTATGCAAAGCATTGCCTGTTGTTGTACTCTGATTATGGGCTGAATCTATTTCGTCCCGCAGTCCGCGAGCAGTAAAGTGTTTCAATGATGGAAGCTGTTTGAAAGGAAAATAGGATCGTCAGCAATCTACAAATAAGACATAAGGTGTTTTAATTACTTTCTTAAAAATCTATTCACAATCAGGTTTGGTCGAATTGGAGAATTGAAAGTGTCTACGTGAGTACTTAGGAAATGTCTCTACACTCAACGCACTTTATTTTATTATGGATGATTATGCAGCTTATGTTATGTTTTACTGACAAGGAGAATTTGATATTGTGGAATTCTCGCGGAGCTGATATTCGGGGAGGGTTAGGACTTGGACATCCTGCCCTATGCACTTGTTAGCAGGAACACCCGGCCAGAATAACAGCTTTGCTGAATTCCACAATGCATTGCTCGGTGGCGAAGAAAATCCTATAAAATATACCCAATATCGTGAGCAAAGAATCAAAACGACGCATTTCCCATTTTGTGCTAAAACCTAAATGCACTATATCTGCAAAAAAAAGACTTGAGTATTAAGTTCATAAAACCACGTTACCCACCTAAATAGACTATTTTTTGTATTTCAAAAACATGTAAATAGAATATTCTGCATTTTTTTAAAACATGTAAATAGAATATTTTGCATTTTTTTAAACACGTAAATGGAACATTTTGCAATTTTCAAAAACACGTAAATGGAACATTTTGCATTTTTTTAAACATGTAAATGGAAAATTTTGCACTTTTCAAAAACACTTAAATGGAACATTTTGCACTTTTCAAAAACACGTAAATGGAACATTTTGCAATTTTCAAAAACACGTGATTGGAATATTTTGTATTTTTCAAAAATTCCTAATAATTAACATTTTATACATCTCTCTCCTTTAGTTTATTTGACATACCTCATTTTAATTCTAATTTGAATTGGATATGGGTCATTTTGATTCTTCACTCACGACACGCACCATGCACAAGTGTGTACGATCTGTAGGCATAGTTTTTGTTGTACAAAATTCATTATTTGAGCTTTATTTTATTTGAGCTAAATTTTAAATCTTGAATTTTTCAAAACTTGTCTCACTGTAATAAAAGTGATAATAATTGTGTAATAAGCACATGTTATTTCTAGGATCTTCTAAATTCAAATTCAATTCCAAATTTGTTAGGACAAAATAAATTTTAATAATCTCAGACACTACTACTATTAAGGTAATCTTATGAAAATTCGAAAATTTAAAATCTGATTAAAAATTCAGGAACTGCGAGGCACCACTGTATTTGGAAACAAGAACTTTATACATACAGTATAGAACACGCTATGGCTATGATAGGCAATAGGTAAACAACAGATTCTGCAACATTGAATGACTGTATAAGCGTACTCACTGATCTAACAAATAGTTGGTGGGTTTACGCAGGGAATTTTATTTTAAATGTGAATGCGTCGTTACTTCTGATTTCAGAAAAATAATTCTCCACCCGAGAGTAGCAATTGCCTTCATTTCAATACTCAGTCATTTGTCTTTTGCTTTCAGAATCTTGGTGCCTACTCCCTCGCACATGGCTTTGTCAATGTTTTTTTAATCCCCGCTATTCCATTCAGATTTGAGATACAGGATACAGTAGATATGCGAATGGATGTATACTATATGCTAATACTAATTGCTAGAAAAAAGTGCTATATAATCCAAATCCAAATCCAGCGAGAGGAATTTGAGGATGGGATGAGCCGAGCTGTATTTTCTTAACTTTCTCAAACAGAGCAGCTTTCCCCCTCTTCTCCCCCTCCTCCCGAAAACCAAGTCAATGGTGAGGAAATCAGGCGGAAAAAGAACAAGTGTTCCATTTCCCAAGAATGTCATAAGGCACTCGCCATTATTTTCTTGAGAAAACGTCTTGTTTTCCCTCATTCAGGATGTGCAACGTGCAAGTGGAAGTGGAAGTGGAAGGGCGCACTACTGTATCTCAAGCATTGTGCCTGGCTGTGCGTTGACTGGGAAAGTAGAAGGTATATCTCTAGTATAAAAAAGAAAACCTAAGCTTCGAGTGTCTGTTAAAGTGAGTGGACGTGTGCTGACAGTCTATACATGTATCACATGGTCCATAATATCGTTAGTGAAGAAGCAAAAAGGTCCATATGCAATTGTATATAGATTTAAAATGAGCTACCGTATTTCCTACAATAGTAGACCCGTCTACTACTATATGCAATACGGTATATTGAAAACATTAAGCGATATACCTGCGTATAACGTTTTTGAAAATTGCAAAATGTTCATTTATGTTTTTTTAAAGTGCAAAATCTAATATTTACCTGTTTTAAATAAAATGCAAATGTATTATTTACATGTTTTTGAAAAGTGCGAAATATTCTATTTACCTGTTTTTTCAAAAGTGCAAAATATTCTATTTACCTGTTTTTTCAAAAGCGCAAAATGTTCTATTTACCTGTTTTTCAAAAGTGCAAAATATTCTATTTGCATGTTTTCAAAAAGTGCAAAATGTTCTACTTACAATTTTTTGAAAAGAGCAAAATGTTCTGTTTACATGTTTTAAAAAAATGCAAAATATTCTATTCAAATACTTTCAGGTCATGATTTTTAATTTTTTACTAGATTGAAGATATTGAATTTTATTTTAGCTAAAAATGGATAAGGGTCATTTTGATTCTTCACAGACGATACTATATAGAGCTGAGCATAACATACCGATTCCTAAGGAGAAAAATAAACTGGGGGGAATGTACAACAAGATGTAGTAGTAGTACTTGCTTTAAAATGCTTCAACAACATTTATTTTGAAATCTAAGTTCGTGACTCTCTGATGATCAAGACACACGATGACAGCTTTAAGATTTATTTCCAGCCATATTATGTGCTGACAATTCTCTAAAAAGAAAAGCAAGTACACTGGACAATTTAACTGACTTATACCCCCAACGCACTACGTAGCTACAATAGACTAAATCCCGAATCCGGAATCCCCATAGCATCTTTGCCAATTCCAAATCCAATATGTCACTATAGGGAAATAAATAAATTTACTTGACATTTTATTTCCTACCGCTCCTGCTACTTCTCCGGCTGCTGTAGCAGTACCTAATTTTTTATATACCGTGTAGAATTTGCTCCTAATAAGTAAGTAAACAAATAAATGTCCCAACTACAAAAAACGTGCAATTTGCACAATGTACTACGCACCGTCACCGTATAATTATACGACACGCTTTAAATGATTATTTGAAACTAACGATAAAGTTGGTTTTTAAGAATTAATTAAAGATGAAGACGAAATTCTGTCAAGTAGTTTTTAAAGACATACCTTATATAATTAATGTATATGTACAGCTGAAAATCTACTACAAGTTAGTACAGACATTTATAGGTATGTTTCTTCCTTAGATCTCATCGAGATAGGTAGTTGGAAGCTGGAGGTAAGAAGAAGACGGCGAAGTATAGAAGTAAAACACAATGATTCCATAGCCCCAAGTTTTCCGCACGAGAAATCGGTTTGGGTTTTAGTAAATTTGCAATAGTTTGGAAAGTTTGAGTTGAGTCTTTCCTCCTCCTATAAGTTTTGTATTTCCTACTCAAAGAGCAACTATTTTGAGAAAAGTGACACGTGGAAAGGGGAAACGTGGTTAAGTTAGAGGCTGAGTTATTAGTGGAGTCGAGTATAAGTGAGAATGGTACCGGGACCGATGCACAATCTAGAGTAGGATGATTACGATGAAACGGTTTTAGTGAATTTTCCAACTTGGAATCCTCGAATTCGAATGTTTGAATTTGGATCTGGAATCTGGAACTGGAACCTCCGGATATACAGTACCCTCTTAAACTTATTCCAAATCTAAACCCTGCTTTTCGCGCGGGGAATGAAAACCAAGGCGAAATAAAGTGTCTTTAGTGTCTAGCATATTATCTGTACAGGTGTTACGGTAACAAGGGTCCGGAACCGGACCCGAATCCGAATCCGAACCCGACAAATTTCAAGACTTCCATACTCGTACTTCGTTAGATGGAAACTTTAGAAAAGAAAGTGTACTGTTTGAGATGGTGATGAAATTTGGCGAAAATACATATATAGTTATAATAATATTATAAACTTTCAAGTTTCTTTGATTGCCTATATCCCCCCTGATTCCTTTATATCTGTATTACCTGGTTCTAGTTCTCATAATTGGCACATATTGCACTACAAAAATATTTTTTATACACCTACAAAGTATTTTCCGAATAAGCGTTTGTATGTATAAATTATACGTACCTATTTAATATTTATAACTTTATTATATAATAAAGTTTTATACCAGCCAGAATTTACCTATAGGGTGGACTTAATCATCTGTATGAAATATGTTAGTATACATACAGAAATATATTCAAAGCAATTTTTTAATTTGGTCAAAACAAGTAATTATAGCGTCTTTACAAAACTTTTACTTCAAAGTTTTTATTTTTTGAAAAAAAACATCAACTTTTACTGTTGCAGAAAATGGTATACGGACACCTTCCTCCTGGAAATTTTCCTCCCGGACATTTTCCTCCCAACTTCGTACCGAGGAAGTTCTCCTCCAAGCATCAAATTCACGCTAAACTAAACTAGCCATCATTTTCAGAAAATGTATGCTTTTCTATACAATCTTTAAAATATCCAAAGTTCATAAACTAAAGTACGACAAAATTAAATTGCAATTAATTAATTTACGGTTTATTATAAACAGACAAAAAGTTTCTGGAAAGGAACACTAGTTTATTTAGTGATGTCATTTCACTACTGGAAGGAAAATGTCCTCGGTACGAAGTTGGGAGGAAAATGTCCGGGAGGAAAACGTCCGGGAGGAAAATGTCCTACAACCCCAGAAAATATTTTGCACAATGCATAAATTATTGTCAAGTTAAACCTCTGTAACGAAAAAGTTGATTTTTGTTTCAAATTTTTTGTTTGCTTAAATAAATATATGAAATGCTAGAAATTTGGAGGATTATTTTGTTTTACTATCAGCTCATTACAATTGTTTGAAAATGAGCATAAAAAGTGCATGATATTTTTAAATTTTTTTGTTACACGCTATAAAAGAAGTTTGAAAAAACTGTTTTCTCAGCAGGCTGCTCCCGCTGTTACGCCTGTTCTTCGTGTCGTCCTTGTCTAGACTCTAGACGACGAAACTGCTCATCGAGCCGGTTGCCGGTATCATCCTGAGAAGCAATATATGGGAGTTTTGAGATATGCCAGAGTACATATCCCACATTTTTTTTCAATGCACCTACTTTTGTTTTTACTAAAACTAAGTAAACAGAAACAGAGCCAGGGAAAGATTTTTTTTACTGACTGATAAGACAGCAGTCATACAGAGGCTACTGCACTTTCCTGGAAAACAAAAATTTCGTCCATCCTTCATAGAGATACTGCTAGTGCGAGGTAAGTTTCCTTTATTGAGAGGTTTTCTTCCAAAGTTCAACTTTTCGGATTCAACAGCAACTTCAATGATTCAGCTGAGACAATTCAAATTGCCGATGGAGCAGCGGATAGTGGCGAACTTACGGTATAATGGTATTACGGCCAATTCAACTTTTGCGCTTTTTGCCTTATAAACAGTTTAACTTATGGTCATTTAAACATATTGACAGCTCAGCTTCTACGACAACTTATTGACAATTTAACTCTACTGTTTGAGCATATTATCAAACTGTGAATCTTATTGGTGCAACCAAAATGGTAAAAAGTATATTTGTAATGTCAGGCAGTGTAATGATATCAACGGGTAAATATTTTAGGAAGTACTGTGGAGTAAGAAAAAGAACTAAAATATCGTCTGTGAAGAACCAAAATGACCCATATCCAATTTAAGCTAGAATCAAAATGAGCTATGTCATAAAAACAGAATGAGACCCATGGGTAAAATGTTAATTCAGAGTTTTTAAAAAGTGTAAAATGTTCTATTTGCATGTTTTTCAACAATGTAAAATGTCCTAATTCCATGTTTTCAAAAAGGTGCAAAATGTTCCAAGTCCATTTTTTTGAAAAGGTGCAAAATTTTCTAATTCAATGTGTTTGAAAAGGTACTAAATGTTGTATTTACATGTTTTTGAAAGTGCAAAATCTTCTATTTAAATGTTCTCAAGACATATTTGAATATTTTCGCAGATAGTTAATATTGTTTTTTGGATATGGGTCATTTTGGTTCTTCAGTGACGATATGAATTTTACTACATGACAATTTCAAGGATGTTTATTTCTTCCTTCATAGGTCAAAAAATTCTGACATCTAATGTGTTAGTAATATGTATACAGATTTTACATGGCATATTTTAGTACTGCTGTACTCACTTTATTTTACTGCTTTTCCAGCTAACGACTAGAAACTCCGTAGGACGTAGGATCTTGTTTGGGAGTCTTTAAATCCCCTGTATACGCTTTCCATACTTTTCTACTGTATTGGCTTTAAATTTGCTTTTGAGTTCACGCCGAATGTGATTCATTTCCCATTATCTTTCCAAACCACATCCATTTACATTAACGTATTTACCCTCCTTATGCATGTATATAATTATGTGCGTAAATAGATTTTACATTTTTTTATAGTTACAGTTTTTAAAAATAGAGGGAGATAGAGAGTATTACAGTTTAGATATAACAAGAAAGCCCAGTAGTAAAAAGCTCTCACTAGTCAGACAATCAACAGGGTGCCTTCGAAAGGTTACAAAACTTTTAATAAAAAGGTGCTATATGGTATGCATTTGAATTGTCTATTATCTAGCATTGAATGCAGAAACAAAATAAATTAAAAAATATATATTTTCCGGGGGGTAATTATGCCCTTAAAATATATAAAAGATAACAATATGTAAATTTTGCTGTACAATTTTGAATCTGACTGATTTAGTCATCAACTCTATACTGTCTACGGGTAACCAAACTGTAAACCTCCACGCTACAGCACAATTGACATTTTTCTCAAAAAGTTAAAGATTTTTGAAAATTTGTAAAACTTTCCTTGAATTTTGAATCCGGAGGGATAAAGAAGTAAAAAAGCATTATTTGAAACAACTCCCCACTGTCCTCTGTGTAGGGGAAGAGTGGCTAATGGTATTACGTAACAACAATAAAATCAGACTTTATATTTGATATTATCATCCTATTTGGAGAGACGTTAAAATGAAAAGTTTTCATCCTCAGTGTCTTATATTATTATTTCTTCAGTGCCGCTCTCATATATGAAACTTGGTAACTTTTGGGCGTGTGTAATAAATATCTAAAATGAAATAAGTAGAATTAGAATGAACGCAGTCATATATATAATATGATACTGGGACGGGGACGGGGACGGGGAGGGGGAGGGAGACTCAAAAGTTTAAAGGTTTTGCTGTATATATATTTCAGCAGCAAGCACATACAAAAACCTGTATGCACACACTTACATAAGTCCTGGAGGTATCCCTATGTACGATATGTACATACTGGCACACATTAAAGGGAGTTGTTACCTTTGGCTCCAGGACAGGTTAGCTCATAAAGATATACGCTCTCTTCTTTTCCATTATTTCCATTTTCGGATTAGCTCCACAGTTTCATTTTCATCTCGGGCTCGTGTGTGTGTGTGTGTGCTAGTCATGGTGGTGGTGGTAGTGATGTAGTTATAACCTTTTTACTCTACATAATTATCTTAGTTTAGATCCCGTCGTCGTCGTCGTCCTCGACGTCTTCTTCTTGTACTTTTGAATCTATAGTTCCCCTTCCCCACATCTCCTTTTACGCATACCTTCTTTTACCCTCGTACTTTGTACCACTAAAAGTTTTGAGATTTGGAGATGTGTCTTATGGTAATGCTACTTACTTAAAAGAGAGACTGTCACTGTGAGTGTATTATTATTATGAAGTAGATATGTACGTAGTGAGGTGAATTATAAAGCTTACATCTTTTTACACGATTAGATTAAAGCTTCTGACTCATCGTTTCTTCCTTCTTCGTCCTTTAGACCATGTCCAGATTCCAGATTTTACTTATTGTTCCTTCAATTTTAGTATTTTCATTTATTTTGTGTCTTTATTCTACTCTATATACATGTAGTATGTCTGTCAAATATTTGGTGGGAAGGTTTCTTTATCATGAATGGAATTATTACATTTTAGCTGAGAACCTATAAGCTCTACGACCTTTAAACTTTCATACATTGTATATTGTATACTTAATACTTTTGTTACTTCTTGTAATACATTTTGTTTTGACGAATCTAATATAAATCAAGTCATGTCTTTGTTCCGCTTCTTGTTTGTTCTCCGTCATTCTACTATAAAATCAATGAATTTGTTTTGGGACAGGGACATTGGGCTTATGATTTAATACCCATCAGCATACACAATCCAAAATCCGAGCTTTTCCCAAAATTATTGTGAGATGTATTAAGGGTAGGTACTTTGTGTATGGTTTTGAGACATACATAGCTACAATGCGAATGAAGTTGGAATCCAGATCAAGATAAGCAAATGCACCATATAGCATAAATTCCACTGTCACTTTTTAAATGGAAAGCTGTGAATCTGCTTCCCGTCAGCGTCAGCATGAAAGAGCAACAGTGCTCAGGTAAAACTTGAGAAAGTAACGTAATAGTGTGTGTTTTGGGAATAAGCTTCTTTTAGTGATTTAACAACATAATGTTCGTCATTGTGGGATTTTTTTAAAAGCAATTTTGTATCTAGTTAATACATACAGTAATGTGAAATATAGTTTGTCAATGATTTTATATGTATTGGAAATGTTTCCTATGTTCGGAGACAGAAAGTTTTAAGTTCAAGAATTCATTGTGAAAAATACTTTGTTTGGTTTGGGTACATGATTGATGTATAATAATTGATTAATTGTACATTTATTGTATAGGATTTTCTTTAAAATCCGTTTTTGAATACGATTCTTTGGAAAAAATCGTCGGTAAAGAGTCATTCTGTCGTCAGTCCAGTGCACGGCTAAAATCATTCTGTCGCAAGTCCATACGATTCTTAAAGTCATT
>JAQFZE010003889.1:0-11933 GCA_034695245.1 Dicyrtomina saundersi
CAGGTAACGAATTACAGTTGTCCTTGCGTCGTTGAGTTGAGCTCGAGGGAGTATTGGCTGTTGTATTTACGCATATTATGGTAATTATTGCATACATTATACTCACTATCTTCAAAGCTTAATATTTGCTTCTTCAGTTGTTTTTTGCATCAGTACTCATTGGTGGTAGCTGTAGTACTTTTAAAATATTAAACTATAATGGATTCCTCAATCGAAATTAGTGACTTTGAATTCGAAAAAGAAGGCTACACTGACAGCATCAGTAACGCGGGTAGTGAAATAGAAGTTTTAAGTGAAAGTGAGTAGGACTTGAGTGAGAGTGACGAAGACATAAGCAGTGAGAGTGAGAATGAACTAGACAACTTTGATGGAAGTTTTGTGTGTGGCAAAACTGAACGAGGAAAGGATATTATTGGATTCAAAGGAATCACCTCCTCGTGGTGTCCTCTGGGTAACGCTAACGATTCCGACGAATTGCCTCATCTTCCATAAAACTCACCCGACGAGTTGCCTGATTTAAAAAAAAAACTACCCGACGAATTGCCTAATTTAAAAAAAAAACTACCCGACGAATTGCCTCCCCGACGAATTCACGAGGCATAAATCACTACCCGACGAATTGCATACCGACGAATTGCACGGGAACCGAATCAAAGGCATACTTTGCGATTTGTAATTGAGCACAAAATTAATAGTTTTTTTGCAAATGTCTTTGTTTGACATGTGAATGTTATTGTTTGTGTTTGTTGTGCGTAAAATTTGCGATGTGGTCACCTAACTCAGATAAAGTTACTAATTTGAAAAAGTGAAGATTTGAGCTTGCGAATTTTTAATTTTTTTAAGTGTACAGATAAGTACCAAATAGGTAGGTATGTCATAATTACAGATGGATATCTAGCACGTTGTAGATCGTTGGTTTTTTACATTATATTTCAAACTGAAGCAGTGGTTGAGGTGATATCGCAGATATTTCGCATAGGTATTACTTTTCTTTAAAAAGTAGCAATTTGACTCATGGTAATCTCTAACAACCATGGATAAAACAGTTTTGGTACGGTCTGAGACCGTTTGTATAACGGATTGTTTCTAGATGCGTATGTATCTATATTTGTTTGTTTAGTGTGATGTAAACGGTGTTATTGAGTACGAAGGCCATTAAGCCATGCATTCAGTTCATACAAAGTGTTCGTCAGGAGTGCATGTACCTACCTTTCATGTTATTTGCCGGTGATATGGCACTGTCACTGCTATACAGTCTTCGTTGTTTTTTGGGCCGGAAGCTACCTGGGAAGTGTCTGGTGCCAAGTTTTGTGTAATAATGGGCAAAAATATATTTACAGTGTCTCTAGTAGGTAGGTATATATGATAACTCACTTCAGTACATTACCACTTATTATCAGTATTAGATTTCATTATTATGGGTATTAGGAGGTGGCTATGAACGAGAAGTTATTATCATAATATTTTGTGTTTATGAAATGCTGCTATTGCCTTTTGCACCATGGCACTGGTATAAAATAAATACAACTCTACGCTATCTTTCTACCTACCTACCTACATAATTAATATGTAGCTACATAATATTATTGTATTTGTTGAGATGTAGGGCTCTGACACGTTTACATTAAATGTACTATGTTTAGATTTCAGATACGTGTGTTAAACTTCTATTTTGACCAAGTTCTGTTGGACACCACTAGAATCTGTAAAAACGTTTTCCCGTAACTTGTTGTGCATACTAGATAAAAAATATTATAATCAGTCAGATTGTATTTCCTCATAAATTATTCAATTAATCTATTACAATATTATACCTAAATATAGTGAAGTCGTTATTGGCAGAAGTAATTATTTATTTAGCCACAACAGAATTTCCGGCCTTTATGCAAAAACTAACCGGATGACTGTCCATTCCTTGTGTTTAGTTAGCCCCGGCCCCGTAATACGTGCATATAATATACGTGATGATCTGGTAGATTATGTAAATAGGTTGAAGTAGAAAATATAGTAATGGATTATAGTTAAGAAAAATGAAAACTTGGATTTAAACAAAAGTGAATTTATATCTTGTGATAACCTGATCTACTATGTATTATGTGTATTAGGGTACTCTAGTGTGGCTTTCTCTCAATTTGGCCGGTTCAGCCACAGTTGCCCGAACATGTACTCATTAGAAAACATTAGATTTTTTTGTATTTTGCCACACTTGAAACTGTATCACATACTGCTCATGTCTGATTTTCGTAAAATTTGAAATGTCATCTAACTATAAGTAAAATGGAATTTCTGAGTCTTAGAAAATTCCAAAAACTTTCTTTGTTTTGTCAGAAAGTACAGTGTTTAAAATGAGTCTAAAAAAGACTTAAATATGACTTGCGTTCCTTGTCAATGTTAGTGCCTGTGTTGTTGTGTACATTCTCGGTAATTTGGTATGAACACATTGTGATTGTAAAAGTAAAGGTGACAATGTTCATGTTATGTTGGTACTGTTGGTAGGTATATTATTTATTTATGTTAAAGCGTTGTTGACTTTGACATGTTTGCGTTCATCCTTATTAGCATGTACAAAAATAAAGCTTACTAGCAAGTATAGGCTCTACATTTAAAATCGAAAAAGGTTGGATATTATTATTTACAGATCATTATTATGCAATGAGTAAGAGGATATTTTATTCACATTTTCGTTTATCCTCAATTTAACTGCGAACTAACTTAAAACTACTTGTCGTCACATTTTACGCTGAATTTAGGATTAGTCTTACTCCTATCTTGTTAGACTTAAAATATACATACCTGTGAAATTTAATGGATTTCCCACCTCATTGAGATAGCAGATGTTTAAACCCTATCAATCACCACCACTTTCCTCTTTGTTATAATCTCTACTCTTTTTAAGCGTATTTATATATATTTGTGCAATTGCAGATTTTAATTAAATAAATCAAAAGACTTATATAAGCTACATGCACAGTGAATTTACCCTTCAATGGTTACTAAAAAGTAACTTAACGTATTTGCTGTAATAGTGGACGGGTCTGGGAGGTCGGAGTTTGAATAGTGGACGGGGTCCACTATTATAGAAAATAAAGACTAATAGTGGTACTGGTGTTCCAGGAGCACATTATAAAACGGGAGGTGTATAATATATAGCATGTCGGAATCTGGTTCACACCATTGAGTGTTTTGTTAAGTAGGGCTATGCACGTACAGGTTTAAATATGATGCCCATGCTATATGTACATATATTCACTTGCTAATCATTTATTTTCAGATTGTGGCCAGAAGACAGGACTTAAAATTAATAGTAACCTCAGCCACTATGAACGCCTCAAAATTTGCAACTTTTTTTGGTAATGTGCCCTCGTTTACTATACCCGGGAGAACTTTCCCCGTGGATATTTTTTTTAGTAAGAATGTGGTCGAAGATTATGTGGACTCTGCTGTGAAACAAGGCTTGCAGATTCATTTGCAACAAAACCAAGGTCTGTATTACATATTTCATTCATTCATTTAATAATCCATACTTTGATACTTGTGTTTTTTTATTTTGTGGGTTATTGGTGTATATAATTGTAAGACTTAAACCCTTATATAGTATTGCTTATCTAGGCCTATTTTTCAGTTGTTGTTAATCTTCTAGAAGCATAAGAGTAGGTTATGTAACTACTAAAGTTTTATAACAATACAAATTATGATCGCAAATATAATATTGTGTTGTTATTATTTTTTGTACTTTTCTAAATATATTTTTTCAAGCTTTATAGTTCAAGGTAACTCGACCAAAATCTGTTATCTATTACTGTGAACGAGTGTCAGATGTGTTTTTGATGAAGTAGTTGAGTTGCCTTTCACACTATTCCCAAAGAAGGGAATCGATTGAAGGAGAATAAAATAATATGCAAAAATTAAGTTGTCAAAAAAATTGTGTAGGTACATTGTGTAGGAGATACAATACAAATATTGCGCTATGCAACAGCTCTAAATTTTTAAAATTATTTCCCTTTTAATAAGAATTAATTTTAGATTTTCCTGGCGTGTCAGTTGCAATAATTATAATAGGTATTGATGTGCCTAATGAAATTCTAGGTTTTCATTAATTTATTTTTATACGCGATTCAGGGGTATACAATTTCAGTTAAATAGTACTCCAGCAGTTGTTTGAGGAATATAATCGTATTAATTATATCTGATACCTCCATACTATGAAAGAAATTCTAACCACGAGTTCCATGAATTTCGACATACTACGTAGACCAATTGTAATTTTCACGTTCTTCTGCACGTTGGAGTGCTTTTGTTCCGCTTTTAATGTAAAAGTGAATGAGGTACTTTTATTGTTATATATTTGACGTAATTTTAAACGCTAGTTTGTGTTGAGCAAATTTAATGCAGATTAGGAAGTATGTATTATGCTTGATACAGGCCAATGCAATGTAGCACGCGAATGATTACATGGCCCAAAAGATAGGCTATTCATTCTTTTCAATATTTATTTCAGGTATTTGCAGCTACATAATAATATTTCTTATCCAGCGGTAATTGTAGAAAGCTAGCTTGCGTGAAGTAGGTAGTATGTAATTATATTTCACTTAGTATGTACTGTGCACTCCTTCCCTTTCTGAACGTATTATAGAATTCAGAGGTTAAGGTTAATCTATTATCGACGCACGCTGAACCAAATGGGATTTCAAATGGGACATTTTTATTTTAAGGATTTTGCTCCTACTCACTCTCAAGGTTAGGTAATTTCATATTTAATTGTCTCATGTTCCATCACCGAAAGGTTCAACACGTTCTGGCTAGAGGTATTGATTTCAAGGATTGGATATAATGATCCCAGTTGGGAACTTTGTTTTTGCATAGGGTGTTGAAATTTCAATTTTATTTGTGTAGGAGGATTGTGAATTGTTTTATTGTACTCAAATAGTTTCAAACATTTTTATAATGTATTTTGTTGATGAACGTGCCAGTCTGGTATTCAGTTCGCCTTACTTGTGGGTAGATCGTAGGTGCTTGTGAATGGATTTGAGCTTTGAGTTGCATTATTAATTAAAGTAGGTAAGAGGCATGTAGTAATCATTGCTATTACAAGGAGATAAATTAACTATTAGGAATGGAGTGAGTGGAGTGAATATGCTCACTTGTATTTGTGTACATAGCTGATGTTTTTGAATTATATGTTTTGTATTATTGTGTGTGCACTGTCTAACACATTGGGTTTTTTACCAATTGTCTGATAGTTCCGAGTAGAATGTCTGGTCGTCTGAAGTCTGAATTATTTTTTCAACCAGGAAAATGAATTAAAACAAATTTGCGCTTTTTATGTCAATTAGAACTGAGTTTTCCCTCTAGCTTAACAATAAAGGGTTGTGCCGAACCATAAACCATAATAATAATAGCAGTCAGATTATTTGAAAAAGCGCGAATCGCATAATCCTTCTCTAGTTTATCTCAATAATAATATATGCGAGTAATAATATTAATAAACTTTTGCGTGGTTGATGGAGTCGGGATGGTTTCAAGTGCAAGGTGATCTTCGTCGGTCATTCATAGAGAGTTGGGCATGTGGGCAGCACAAGTGCAGCACAACAAAGTGCAAGCATGCTTGACGTGACGTCATTGACAATGTCAGTCAAATTGGTTATATTTATTGGCGCATGTAACTGTATTTATGTTTAGTGCTTAAAATGATTTTTTTTACTTATTGCTCACTGGTAGGATTTTACCTGATTAAATTGCGAGTTAGGTTGTGTAGTTCATAATCCTGTGTAATCTCGATTTTTGTCAAATAAATGCCTGCTTGTATTAGGCGTCATTTTGAGCATGTTTGTGTTGCATGGTCTATATAATTTAAAAAATTTATAACCACTAGTAATTACGTGCACGTACCCACCTACTGATTCGATGTACCTTGGTACCTACATAATGTGTGCTATGTAGCAATGGCTTCATACGGCCCAAGAGTGTACATAGGCACCTTTGTCTAATCTTGAAAATAATTATTGTTTATTTAGGTGATATATTGATCTTCATGCCTGGACAAGAGGATATCGAAGTCACGTGCGAAGTTCTTGCTGAAAGACTGGGGCAACTGGATGATGCGCCTCCGTTGGCTATTTTGCCAATTTATTCTCAACTTCCTTCGGATTTGCAAGCAAAAATCTTCCAAAAATCTCCAGACGGCATTAGAAAATGTATTGTTGCTACAAATATTGCAGAGACGTCTTTAACAGGTAGAATTTTAGTGCACGTGTCGTTTATTAGAAGCTCGTGTTTTTATAATTATGGATGTTTGTTTTTATTAGCTTTGATAAGATAAACTTCGTGAATTCATCGGCTTCCATTATGTATTAGTTTTATTGCTTGTTGGAGATTTTAGAAATCTATAAGTATGTCTAAAAACTCTGGATTGAAATTATGCAATATCTTAATGTACTATTTTTTTCTAAATATAGTGGACGGGATTATATTTGTCGTTGATTCTGGCTATTGTAAACTCAAAGTATACAATCCTCGTATTGGTATGGATGCCCTACAAATCTACCCCATAAGCCAAGCTAATTCAAATCAAAGGTCAGGGCGTGCGGGAAGAACAGGCCCAGGAACTTGTCACAGGTAGGATTAAGTTGGTATTAGTGACAACATAAGTTATGGTCATGGTACAATTGTCCAACTCTGTTACTATAATTGTAGGAGTAATCTGAATGAACCGACCTACAAATGCATGTAGGTAATTATATATTAAAATGTCCCTATCAGTACCTCAACGCTTACGTGTGATGCAGTTTTATACTCAAGCACCTACACAGTATTATTAACTGACATCTTCTATGCTATTAATATCACAAATTACGCAAATCACCTTGACTTTCAACCTAATCATGTTTTACAATGTACTCGAAAGATTTTAATTGGCTTGAATCAAGCGGCATACATGCTGATAACGTGTGTATCTGATTTCAAATTGAGTAGGCTTTAATAAATAATATATGTGTCTTAACATACCGGCATTGTTTTATTAATTTATAACTTTCAGACTTTACACGGAGAGGCAGTACAAAGATGAACTTTTAATTACTACTATTCCCGAAATTCAGCGCACAAATTTATCCAATGTAGTGCTTTTACTGAAATCTTTGGGTGTGCAAGATCTTCTACAGTTCCATTTTATGGATCCTCCTCCACAAGTACGAATACTGGTTATCTGTGAATACCTTGGAATTTCTTCTGGCGTACATATTATGATTGGTAAATTCTGACTTTTGATGATATTTTTCAGGATAATATGTTGAATTCGATGTACCAGCTTTGGACATTAGGAGCCTTAGACAACACTGGGAGATTGACAGAATTAGGACGCCAGATGGTTGAGTTCCCGTACGCATTTAGATTGTTCTTTCCTTTCATACTGTCATACATTTTATAAATTGTAGAGTTTACGCTTTTTTACAACATTATATTTTATGTTATAGGTTAGACCCGGCGTTATCAAAAATGCTGATATCCTCCGTTCATATGGGATGCTCTGCGGATATTCTGATAATTGTGTCCATGTTATCTGTTCCTGCCTTATTTTATCGTCCTAAGGGCAGGGAGGAAGACGCTGATGGGGTGCGAGAAAAGTTTCAAGTTCCTGAATCAGATCATCTCACATATTTAAATGTTTATAACCAGTGGAAACAAAACAGGTGCAACATTAAATCACTTTAATTCGAAGTTTTTTATCATTTGTGTGGTCAAATACATTATTCCCTTGGCCTGGACTACAATTTTGGTGCAACCTCTTGACCTATAGTGAATATTTATCTAGTAATTACATTCAAATATAAAATAATGTCTGAGCCGTAAAAATTGGATATTTTTAATTTTTTGTTGCAAATATTGGATGAGTAACTTGAATAGGGAAGCGATAAACTGCGAGTAATTAAGATAGGGCTTATTATTATGCATACTTTTTTGCTTTAACTTTTTTGCGTTAGACTTTATTTTTACGTATATATATCGTTTTTAGAATTATTTAACTACTAGCTTTGCTGGAAGTATATGTTCCACGGTTGCATTACTTTTATGTTGTGGTGCATACAAATCTTGATATACTTATTGCTCATTGATGCATATCTTCTAACAAACAGCTACTCTTCAACATGGACCAGCGAACATTTCATCCACGTCAAAGCCATGAGGAAAGTCCGAGAAGTCAGAAGTCAGCTTAAAGATATAATGGACTCACAGAAGATGAAGCTAGTTTCATCTGGAACAGACTGGGATATTATTCGTAAATGCATCTGCTCGGCTTATTTTCATCAAGCAGCCCGTCTTAAAGGCATTGGCGAGTATGTCAATAGCCGAACAGGAATGCCATGTCATTTGCATCCCACTTCAGCCTTATTTGGAATGGGCTATACTCCTGATTACGTTGTCTATCATGAACTTATTATGACTCACAAGGTTTGGTGACACTTTATTGGAATTCTATGATACTGCAGAGTAGAGTTAACATTTTAGGATTCTAATTTGTGATATTTTTGTATCTGTATTCTATTTTTTACTTTTACTCAGTCTCACTCTTACTCAATATTTTACGTATTGCATTAGTATTCCAGGAAGTAATTATCTAGAAGTATGTACATGAAATCGCTTACACTACATTTATGGGCAATAATTTCTTTTCTTTCAGGAATACATGCAATGTGTCACGTCAGTTGATGGTCACTGGCTTGCTGAATTAGGTCCAATGTTTTTCTCTGTGAAAGAAACAGGAAGATCTCGAGTAGACAAGAAACGGGAAACTATCGAACACCTCAGAGACATGGAGACAGAAATGAAGGATGCTCAAATACAAATGCAGAAGGAGCGCGAAGAGTTGTTAGAAGACGAAAAAAGTAAAACTAAAAAGTATGAGATCGTGACACCTGGCAAATTTGAAGCAAATACTCCTCGTAGAACGCCAGCGAGATTTGGATTATAGTATCTAATAACTATTTTAACTAGGTATTTCTTTTTGAATGGCATTTCTATGAATTTTATTGAAATTTTGGAGCATTACCAGTTAACCGGACTGGTGCTTTTCACTTAAAATTAGTGAGCAGTTGTCCGTCCGGATAGAGTTTTTTAAATTTACCAAAACATCGGTATGCTTACCTGTTGTTTAACGATGTAATATTATATGCTCCAGATTTACAATTTAAATTTATATAAACACGTTGAAATTTTATTAGTTTATAACTCGTCGTAATTCATAAAAACTATAAGATTAACTATTGTGTAGAAACGTTTGTTGTAAATATTTTCTCTTCTTCAGGTACAGATTTGTAACAGTTACTCGAATAAATTGAAGTGTTTTATATTTACTAGTGATACTACTTTTTCAGTGGAAATTCCTATTTTCATTCATTCTACTTCTCATTTTATTGAATTAAGCTGAATTTCATATCTCTAGGTTAGGCAGTGGATTTGGTTATGCATTTATGGAGTTGTACGTTTAAACTAAAAAGCAGAATACAATTAGGGTAGAATATATCAATTGCATTATGGACCGTTTGTTTACAATCGGATTCAAATTTTTAAGAAGTTGACTAATTATACTCTCCCGGTCTGGGTTATCCGTGCTGTGACTTTTAGTTTTCATTCGATTTCAGTGGAACTGAAAATACTGTTTTCATTTTTGTAGAAATAATTCGTTTTAAGAATTTCAAAAATCTTCTGCTACAACAAATCTCGAAATTAATCGCTCGATCGCAGAGTCTTAAGCGTTGTAAAAATCGGATTGTAAAGACTACTGTTGTTTGCCTATTCCCTTGCACTCATTTACCGATTATAATATGTTATGATATTGAATCAATCCTTGATGAGTTTCTTCACTTTATTTTTTTTTCTTATTCGCAGAATTTTAAATTTCAGTGCGTCAGGTCATCTAAGGCCAAATGCCAACTGAGCCATTGATAATGTTAAAAAATGGCATCGTTAAATACTAGGGATTAAGTTTAAAGACATTCCTCTCGTATTATATTTTCCGAATAGATTACTATTTAAGCGTATATATACCATATATATTTTATAACAGTACGGTTGAGCTAACCTAGACCACCGTACAGTTATATATTGAGCCTTGCTCTCGACATTATGTTGAAGTTGAAAGGATGAAGACGGTGCAGTGGTGAAAATTTAAAACTCAAACCGGCATTCAACGTATCGAATATCGAAAGAAGGTTCACGGTAAAAAGGTTTCAAATTGTCATTGCTGTAATAAGTAGTGAGTTAGATATATTTTGTAGGCAGGTGCCTGCTTCATTATAATATACTGAAGAAGCGTGTGAAAGCACAGAAACCTGTCGTTCTTGGTGGGGGGTGGATTTGATTAATTTAACAATAAACGGATCGACAGAAATGTGAGAATTTTACAAAAACTTTTTCATCAGTTGTTTTCTTTTCATATTATAATTAATCTGTTGTTAATAGTATTAAAATATGTGGTAATATCAATGTTACGTTAACAATGGAAGTTATCGTATAGTGCAAAGGCAGTCAACCAAATATTAATTATTACCATTACCATTATTTTCTGAGCGAACGAAGAGTAAATAGATCAATTTACTCATTTTTTCTCTGCAAACACATTATTGTCATATATATTCTTGTGCTTACAGCTTACACTGGTTATGTACTAGAATTAGATTAGATACGTATCTAATATAGCGCGGGCTACGATAATACAAAGTGACATTATAATTTGCATAAAACATATTATTGCATATTCGTTTGAAAACCAGTCATGGGATTGACATGGGAAAAGAGTAACTGACGATGAGCATAAATGATATTTACACCATTTATGATATTACTGAAGAATCTTTAGTGAAGCAATTTTTGTATTTTAATGCTAATGTATATTCTTCATTTGTTTTGGTAGTTTGATTAAACTATAATATTACTTAACAGGCCCATGTTGACCACAAAAGTTTTGAATAATTCAATGATTCTAACTAGTAAGTATGTTACATGAGTACACACATACAAAAGCACAGTACTTCCAGCTGGCACATAATAACGCGCACCATATTCTGATAGCCCTTATTTTGCAGTTTATACAATTTTTTTAACCTTGTAGAGGCTAAATAGGGCATCTCACAGAAAATACTTTTGGGATAACCCCTTGCAGAAGAATAGAAACAATATTCCAAAACGTCGAAAGTAGCATATCGAGATCGTCTGTGTTCTCAGGTCCAGAAACTTAAACCCTTAATGCCTGGGGCAAGGTGATACGCTGCTTTCAATAATATCACCTATCACCGGCTACGCGTACTTAGGTTACCTCCCTCTGAGGGTTCTAAATCCACAATACAAATTACTAAGCACCTACTATAGTACGTACTTCCCTATTAAAATCCACCTTACTTTTATTTTATCACTTAATTCTGTATGTATAACCTATAGCAGGAAGTGTAGCTTAGTTACTCCATGTCACAATAATCCTATTTATGTGGGCTTTGTGTCTTTGAGATCATATAGATATAAATAATGCATACATTTTCAATTTGTAAATGAAGTCGCTTTGAATGTACACTACGAGTTTTATTTTGAAGAAAGTTTTTTTATCTACATTTGAAACTTTCAGACCATATATTTAACTGTGATGTGTGAAATCACAGGAAATGCAGGAAGAGTTTAGGAGGTAACCCGTTGACAGCGGGTTTCTGAAGAAAGTTTTGAAGACTTCATCTAATATGTGCATACACATATACTCAGTAGTGATAATGCTGAACGAAAAAGTCACTTGTTGATATATGGCGGGAGTGAAGAGTTGAAGAGACAATTTTTCATTTCAGTAATGCTGTTATCACTCACTCAATGAAAGTAAAGCAATCATATTATATACACGCAGAATTTATGAGTTTAACCAAATGTTTTAGCTGAGCAGAAATGTTGAGAGTATT
>JAQFZE010003890.1:0-11932 GCA_034695245.1 Dicyrtomina saundersi
CAATTGCATTGAATTTTTTGTTTTGGATTGGATTCGTCTCGGGATTGTTGACTTGTTGATCCGTGTGATACTCAACCAAAGGCGTCTTCCCACCACTTATATTCCCAATCCTAAATATTTTAATATATTCACTTTAAATCCAAATCCAACTGTGTTGTATTCTACGGAATTCTTGTGATTTTTGAAAACATTCACAAACGCACTTTTCCCAGTTCACTTCATTGACGTGAAAAATTTATTTGGGAATCATTCCCGGAATTTCCAAGTCCTCGGAGTCACGTATCAGTTCAGTATTGAGTTCGTTTAGCCAAAATCTGCTATTGTTTTTCTTTTACTTACATGCCAACAACCTAATTTTGAAGGACTGACTACTCTCGTTTTATCGGGTTGTGTGTGTACTGTTTCAATTTTCATTTGCTGCATTATTTATTGTTTCTTCGATCTCTCAGCTGGTGATTTGAATTTTCTGAGTGTGAAAACTATATAGAACGAATGAATTGTTACGATTACGACGTTATAATAATTATTTAAAACTACAAGTTAAATATAATTTTACAGTTAAAAATTTCTTAGAAATTTACGAGCTCTACATCGATTCGTCAAAATGCCTGTGTTTCATACCAAGACGATTGAAAGTATTTTGGATCCTGTTGCTCAGCAGGTAAATGATTATTTTCTTACTCGGCAAATTATTTGCAAAATTTGTGATGTTTATGTTTAAAATAAACCGTTGATGTTTGACTGTCAACAATTAAGTTTTTATTTTCTGTTTTTAATATTGTTAAACCGTCAGCTTGGAAGTAAAGGGTTTTTCCAACTATAAATAATTGTTGTTTGAGGGTAGCGTAATCGAAAGTGTCCTTGCGATTTATAAAAACAACAAGTAAAGTTGATCTCATTATCGTGATTCATTTTATTTCCATTTCTTTTAATAGTTTAGCAGAAAACTGAATTAGTCATCAAGACGTGAAGTGACGTATCATTCTGTACGAATTAATTTGTGATTTCCTTCAAAATCTCAAATGAGATTTTTAGTATGGAACCTTTTTTTTATTTAAGTAAAATGACATAAAGCAAAAGGGGAAAAACGTCTGCGAAATAATAGAAAATTTAATGGCGAAATGGTGACAAATATAAAAAACAATTTAAAGTTTTACTGAATTCAGTTTTAAGGAATTCGCAGAGAACTTCGCGTACCGTTGACCAATTAAATTACATGCTAAGTAAGATTAATCATACTTTCCTATTCTTCGCTATTCCCTATGATGGTATAATGGAGTATTGCCATCGCTATCAACATTAGCATTTATTATTCAATCTGAAATCATCTCTATAATATTATATTACTATGTCATCATTCATTACCGTCCATACAGCTAGAAGTTTCGAGCTATATCTATATCTGCACAGCTGATATACTCTGCGTTAAATAATAAATTACCACAACCGCAGTCATAACGTAGGTATATGTCCTTAGAAAGAGCATCTCTTGTTTACACTAATGGAATTAAAATCACTTAATTATAGTAATTACTTACTACATTATTACAGAACGGGAGTGGAGTTTTAGATGAGAGATGATGAGGATTATTTTTATTGTTGATCTTATGGGTTATTTTCATTTGCGATAGTGCTCATTATTTAGCATTAACGACATGGTTGGCTTGGTTTTATTTTGAATTTTGACATGCTTCGTTTTCTTTAGACTCTATTGTAATAATGCTCTTGTTATGAGATTCCTTGTTACCTTCAAATTTGGGTTGCATAGAAAATTCCTGTACTTACTATATAGTTAGGTGCATAAAAGTGTAATAATATAATAATTATAGGATACATGAACCAATCGTCACATCATCATCATCATCATCGTCATCGCATCGACATTCAGATTTCGGTTTGAGTTTGAACAATGCACATAAAGGTAACAATAAAATTTACAACACAAACAAGCGCGTATTGGAACACCGGATATATCATGATTATAGGGTGGGGAAGTTAATTAAAGGCGTGCGAGTCAAATGAGTCGTTCGTAATGTAAAGGAAGTAATAGCTGTATAATCTTGTATGCATTAACCAGAATCAGAAATTGCTACGTGTAAATACGCGTATACACTAGATATTATAGATGCCTATATGCATATTTAATCCCGTGCCTTCTGCACCGTGTAAATTTTTATCTCTCGTCAAAATTATGTATCTACATAAATATATTATGTATTTGTATGACATTAATCACTTCTATATTCTACGAACTGTTGATAGTTATTGAGTTTTTATAATAATGCTATAATATAGTTTATCATTCGGCAGATTTCAAATTATTTTTGCAGCGTCAGCCTTTAAATCCATACATAGCTATCCCTTCACATCATACATCCAGCAGATTAGTATTTTATTTTGTCTATTTAAATATACATTAAATTATTAGACGTAATAACTATTTTGTGACTGCACTGACTGACTGCAAATGGGACTTTTGATTCTTTCGTCATTCGTCATTCCCTATTCGTCACTCGCCAGTCGTCAGCAATTACCAGCCATCATGTATCAGAGTCACGACAGACCATTCCAATTTGCACTTCTACCACCATGTCATGTACGTACATAATGTGTGAAGTGTGGAGTTTATTTTCGTCTCCCTGCGAATTACATCACCACTTTTAAATTTAATTGTGATTCCTCGTTAAGTTAAAGTCGCCAGTAGGCCTCAACCAGCTAACCAACCAACCAACCTCTTCACTATAATTCAGCGACGTGAATTGATTTACTTGCTTAATTTTGAATAGCTTTTCCACAGGCTGGAATGTGGTTAAAAGGGATTGCAATACTGATATCTGACTTTTTGCATATTATGATTATTTCAATGGAATTTGGTTTGGCGACAAAATTAGCGTAGGTATAGTATGTACCTACCTCCATATTCCATTGCGGTCGCCGCATCGACAGTCGACATCGCGGCATTGAATAAGTCGGAAACAAAATTGGATCATGCAAATTCGTAAAGAAATACAAGCTTACGGTACGACATAATATACATAGCACAGTACGATTGACGGTACAGTGCAGCAAAACAATGAACGCAGATGGGAGTTTCTTTTCTCGCTTATTAGAAGGTTTACTTACATAGTTTAATAAACTGTCAAAAGCTCTAACTACTGCATAATTATATGTGAAACATTTGAATGCATGATTTTTGGAATAGAGCTGCAGCAAAAAGCAATAACACCAGTACCCAGTGCCAGTACCAGTACCAGTGCAATGCACTTTTGAGTAAATTTCAAAGTAATTACTCAGAGATTCCCATCCCTTTTGTAAGTCTCTCTACATAATTCCCAATTCCCAAGTACTAACTGTACGCATTAACATAATAGATGCAACTCTTATCTATCTTTACTCATCTTTATTATGGTAGCTCTATGAAATTCTTGGAAGAAATTAATGGAACTTTGCCAAAAGTTTTAAAGAAGGAGACTGCTGTAGGAGAATAGAGTCGGAGATATCTTAATGTGGTTCCTTCTTCGTCTTCGTATTACTCAATTATAGTTAGTAAAGCCAAAGCAGTGTATGTACCTAAGTAGGTATATACATATACCCCATCCATTCCATATCTTTTTAAGCAGAAGCACATAACAGACGGCTGAATAGAAGGAGACGGGGAGAAAAAACCGAGATTTTTTATTTGACTTGAAAAAATTAAGAATATTTAGTTACGCTGGTTCTGGTTTATATAAAAAAAAAGACGTACTATACTAGATACTATATGTACTGGTATGCATAGGCTTACATTTCATTTTCGCCGTATGTGATCAAACCAGTAAAAAATTAGTCGTTGCGCCATTTCAATTATCATTGAGATTGTATAATATGGTGTGTGTTACGTACATCTTAAACATTGTCAAGGCGCACGGGTGAACCACATCCTTCTACGGTTAATAATCCGTCAGCTAAAACTTGTTCTCCCCAATTGAGAGTACGAGTACAGTGCGCGGTATTGTCCGCAGATACATAGTTATAATCCTAATAATCACAGTAGTACCAACACATTCATCATTGAATCAGAAACCAATTTTAACCGCAAGCCAAAAAAAGTCCTTGCTAACAGTGACACCAACACAGTAAGTAAGCTAATATGCTTTCAAATAATGTTCATATCACTGCACTGCTGTCAGCTGTGGCTGTGGGAGTTTCGAGTTTTAATAATATATTTTGTATTATTGTATAACTTGGGAATATTTCGAACATTTGCATTGTGAAAAGAATTTCTTGAGTTCAGTATTAAGTTAAGGAAATCTTAATTGTCACATCACACATTATTTTCGATCCCAGTTCCTCGTAATATTCATTTGTACCTACATAATTTTACGTTCTGATTTTGTATTTGATGTTGAAATGACAATGGTTTCGTTATTGATCATTTCATTGTTAAAATTTTGCAAATGAAATTTATTACTTAATAATATGTTTGCTTCAACCATCCAAGTCCAAGCGTGCTATCTACATTTTTAAAGAAGTGCACATAATTACATTCGGAAATGGAACTAAAATATATCAGGCTTTGACAGACTTATCTTGTTTTGTCAAAGAATTCTTCACACATAGCTCTGTTTTCCCATAGGGCCAAGCTTAAATATTTTAAAATCAAATAGTGAAAAATGTTGTTTTCGTTTCTCGAAATAATCCTATGTTTAGATGTTATGTTTTGCTTCTTGGCCGAATACCATAAGATGTAGGAAGTTACATGTACATATAAGGCATTAATTTTAGGCAGGCAGGATTTCATCATGAATTTATTCATGCGTCAATCCTGATTTTGTTGACCATTGTCATGTCGTTGTGTGTAAAATCAAAAGATAAACTGCAGGCACAGCAGTAAGTAAGTAAGTAGGATATTGTGCAATCATTATACGTAGTATGTAGAAAATGATAAGAGAATAAATAATTCCAGTTACGAATTTTTCATTTCAAACTTTCAAATTCGTATAATAATAACAATAATAATAAATCATGAATCATGATGATGATGATCCCATCATCATTTTTATTTTGTAGATGTGAATTTGAATCGTGGTCGTGGTCATGATGTGATGGCATCTGCAGATGTTGAGCTATAAATATAATTTATAAAGTAGAAAAAGAGAGAGAGAGATTGAAATTGTGTGAGTGTGAGATCACTACTCGATGGCTTGAGCTTTCTGCTAGCATACTAGCATATGTCGTATGCATATGATTGTGCAGGCTGCCTGCGAGACTTCTATTCTGGTATCGTTGTCAAAATCAAACAATGCAAATGGAGCCATAACTATTGTTGCAATCTCTTTCATGACTATTATTATTATTTTGCTGATTTTCACTTTTAAATTGTCGGAGTTAGAATAGAACTAAGCTATAAGGTCAGAGCCACAGCATAAGGACCACCCCGTCTTCTCGACGAACTTATAGAATTACGTGTGCAGAAATATACTGAAAAAAAAATTTGCAATATGTTTATTATTTATGCATATTAAGAATGTATTACCCAGCAGTCCCAGTCTCAGTCCCTCCTATACTTAATCTTATCTAAACACATATAATTATAATACGAGGCGGTGTATACTCGCATTTCCTTGGCTATACATTATTATGTGAGATTTATGGAAATCCAGACTAGTTTTACATTTTACAATTTACTCAAAGATTAGAAACATGCACAATAACAAATTACGAGGATCAACGACTACATAACACTTTACTACTATGTACGGTGTTAGGGGACAACCATGACTTGATTATTTACTGCGTTTCTATTTGTTCGAAGTCGGAGATTTAAAGCACCACCACTCTGACTGCACTTACACTCACTTTCAGCCAGACCATTATATTCTCCATTTCCAGTATGAAACTATAGCATAGTGTTAAGATATGATTTATTTTTATTTCATTTTTCTTGTACTGACAGCACGTCTATTTATGTTCATGTTTTAGATATTAGATAATTGTAATTATTACTATAAAAACTGAGTCAAAGTCAGCGCTATAATTATCTACTCCATGTAGCTTTATACGTAGTTTGATGCTAAATTTTTAATTTAGATAAAAAAATATACTTATATTTTTAGGGAGAGACTTTTCAAGGTTAATTTATTACTAAAAATAAAAAAAACATTGATAAAACATACGGAGTTTAATTTTGGTCTGAAAACACTTTTACCTCAATTTTTGGAACTTGCAGCTTTAGTGATATTATGTATAGCCATGACTAATATTTAATGCTAATTGAAGGAAGATCCATATCGTCTGTGAAGAACAAAATGAAAATGACCCATATCCATTTTTAGCTAAAACCAATTTCAACTATCTACAAAAATGTTCCAATATGTCTTGAGAGCATTTAAATAGAACATTTTGCACTTTTCAAAAATATGTAAATACAACATTTTCCACTTTTCAAACACATGGAATTAGAAATTTTTGCACCTTTTTAAACACATGGAATTAGAACATTTTGCACCTTTTCAAAACCATGAAAATAGAACACTTTACGTTTTTCGAAAACTCCTAATTAACATTTTTCTCATGTTTCTCATTTTGTTTGTATGACATAGCTCATTTTAATTGTAGTTTACATTGAATATAGGTCATTTTGGTTCTTCACTCACGATATGTGAATTAATTTCTTATTTAACAAAAGATCTAGATAGCGCGTGTTTTATTACATTTGACATTTTATGAAAAGAATAGTCTATATTTTTTCCATTTTTTTGTCGATGCCAATATAGTGATGATTGTAATTACTTTCGATAACGGGAGCGACAACATCTAAAAACGATGTCATAAAAAAGTGGAGTTTATTACTTTTTGGAATCCATCACACAACTTTATTATTTTATTCAATCTATAAAAAAATGTTTGGCAATAAAGAAGTAGCGTGTAGTGGAGGGGTAGTGATGACCGCAATAACCATCATCATCAAGACCAGACTATCACACTATAATGTCACCCGCTATAACTATAACTATAAAGTATATAGTGGGAGTCTATATTGTGCAAGTGTCGTTCTCGTTATGTCATTGGTATAGGTGACCAATATTGATGACGGGATACTTCTCTAATTCATTGACTAAGAACATTTACGCTTTACCATCACTTAACAATTCACTCACTACATTCAACATTCCATCCTGCTACTCACTCAGACGCTATTTTTTATAGCCACACGGCTGTGGACTCGAACTTCGAATTCGAACAACTGGAACGACTCAAGAAAGGAATCGATTACCTTTTGTTTCGTAGTACTGTTTATTTCCCCAGACCCAGACTCCAGCAGCATAGCAGCATAGGAGACTGTTGGAGTTGGAAAAATTGGAAACATAATAATATTATGTGCATCCGTTAAAAGCATACACATGAAAAACTGTACTATAGGTCTATAGTATTTGTATCGTGAATAATTAAAAGCGTGTGGTTGAAGAACATCTTATTATTCTTGACAAGTAGTCGAGGGGTATGACTCAGCCTGAATAATTACACACACACATAGAGATCCTGTATCTGTATTCAGGAAGGACACTTTACAACTGACACATGCTCTACGATAGGTACATGTTCTATTCGTTAAAATTTAAAATTCAATACAGAATGTCGGAGCATCCGTCCCTCGTCCTCAGCCTGTTAGACAGGAGTCAGGATTCAGGAGTGAGCTGAACATTACCGAGTCTCAAGTGCGCCCCATGTGATATAAAATAATAAAACCACGTCCATAGGCTCATAATATAGGATCACAAAATGAGTTCGCGATCCTCCGAGGATCCGTAGGTCAAAGTCACGGTCATGTGTATTGCAGTGACTGAAATACCGGTACCGGTGCCGGTGCCGTCTCTCCTGGCTTCTGCTGCACTCTTTGTAATTATTTTCAGGAATACATTTAGGTAGGTGGCTACATACCGGCATCGGCACTGGCCGGCGACAGCGACCGTGTCTCTCACCTCTCACATTCAAGTAAATTTATGGTGATGAGAAATTCCTGCTAAATCTGTCAGTAGGGCATCATGACGTGACAGCTCAAGTTTAAGATTATTTCAAAAATTTAGAGACTCAAAGAAAATGTTGACAGAAATTGAAACAAATTCTTGACTCAAAGTGGGAACGCCGAACGGGGGGAAAATACTAAAATAAAATGCCTCAGCACTCAAAGGCTACTATATAGCATACTGTTCGTGTGTTACCGGCACCGGCACCGGTACCGGCGTACTACTACCGGTTTTTGGACTTTTTAAGGTACCCATACGTATATCTGTAGCTATAAGAATTGGACATGCATATTATGCATGGTAATGATAGGACATTGCACATAAAACACATTTTCGCCTTATCTATCTCACAAGGATAATGAAATCGGTTCTCAAAGTACCTACCTACCTACCTATAGAGAAACTCAAAAATATAAATGTAAAAACGTTAAAAAAAATTGTAAAATGTCAGAGGCAGACATAGACATTCAAGAAAAATGTAGTAGTATGTACCTACCTACCTACGCTCCTTCATATTCACCATTAATATACATACGCGATCGCTGAGAAAGTCAAGCCAAAATCAAGAGTGGAATTGAAAAGGCAGGAAAAATTGGATGGAATATTGGAGCCAAAAGTAGAATACGAAATTGAATGCAGTTCCTCGTCGACGACGACGACGTCCATCTAAAAACATGTTTAATGTTCTCGCTCTCTGTATTGCTGTATCGCTCTTCAAACTTAATGCATTATATATATGCGCAACTCGGAAGAATGAGGTTCTTCCTACGATAATAATTATGTTTGAAAAAAATATCCAAATTTAATATTCAAAAATAATACACTCGATAACATTATTCTCAGAGAACTGTGGGAATTTATGACAGTAAAACTTTCATTTAAAAATACTCGTTATTCTAACCTACGCTACAAAAGCTAAAATTGAAAAAATGTAAAATCAAAAAATGCCCTATAGTCATATTATACATCAATACATTCAATAACGTGGTAAAATCCTACTTTTAAAAAAATCCTAGTTTTTGAATTGGGAAGTGGAGAAAGTACCTACGCTTAAAAGTGAGAATAGTTGGAACTGGAAATGAATCTGACATTACATTAGTTATGCATGCAACCACAACGTTTCAATAAATCTTTTCTTTCAAAATTATCCAATGCACCTTTTGCTTTACGTGGTTTGAAAACTTGTTAGGTTAGATAGTATTATAGCGCAACTTAAGCCTTAACCTATGTAGAATGTAGGTGGCCAACCTCTACTATATAGAGCAGTTTAAAATCATTCGAAATTCAAATTCTTTCTGCATTTGTCATTCCTCGCTGGATTTTGGGTTCAAAATCAGTGGAAGTTTTATCAGTTGAGTAGTCAGTTTCAGTTTTACGGTGAATGGAGATGTAGATCAGTCCGCTTCAGTTCAGGAAATGGACGGGATATGCGAAGAAAACAGGGGGCACCCAAAAAAAAACCAAATCTGAGCAGAGACTGATGTGTTTTTTTAAATCTTTCTTGAGTAAAGAATTGAGACTTTTGTGTGTGTGTGGTATCGGTATCGGTTTCGGTATCGTCGTGGTCGTGGTATGCTATATGGCCACGGCTAAGAACTTTGACTTAAAGTGTGAAGGAAACTAAAGGAAATTGAAAATACCGTATTTTCTATAATAGTATAGACCCGTCTACTAGTCAAATTACCACCTCCCAGACCCTTTCTGCTATTACAGGTCCGTGCACTATTACAACAGGAACAGGCCCGTCTACTGCCCTATAATAGTGTCTTAAATGACGACCTCCCAGTCCCAGGCAGACCCGTCTACTATTATAGGAAAAACGGTAGTATAGTAAAATATAGGAGGTATTAGACTGTAAGTCGTAGGCAGTGCAGAAAACAGTATAGAAGTGTAGACAGTAGACAGATTTGAATTCGAGTAGTACTAGTTTCTACAGAAAAAAAAATATCGAAGAGAGAGAGAGCTATGAGGGAGGATGCTATTTTGGTCCGTTTCCTACCCGAAAAAAAAAATCTCGTGAGCGAAAGGCTTTTCTCTTATTTCCTTTCTTGCTACTGTAGACTGTAGGTTACTTTCATATCTCCTGCACCTTCTTCACCATTCGCCATTCCGCATTCGCTCTCCTTTTCCTCAGTCCCTACTTAACTTACTAGATTTATACTTATGTACTCAACTCCCCCCAAAAACCCAAGGAAAATATTCCCTCCAGTATTTTCTTACCTTTAGATTTAGACAGACTATATACACACACATTTCATTTCATTGGATTGCATCATGCCACAGTACAGTCAGGCAGGCAGATGAGAGGCGAGAGGCTATATGGCACATGGGTTGGAGTTAGAGTTCTTGGGAGTTCGTCTTTCCTTTCCCGTTTCTTCATAACGCTCAACTTCCTGTTCGCTCTACGCGGCTCTACGATCTCTTCAAACTATTCAGAGTTTGCGATTTTCCAGTATACTAAACTAATAAAGCATTATTCTACTATTCTACTTATTTTTTCTTCTTTTTCCACTAGCTCTAGATTTTTAGCAGATCTACAGGGATCTACAGTTACACAGTTATACAATAGGAGAAGCATTGCTTTTATTTTATGTATGTAATTGTGTTGAAGTTAGGAACCTACATACATAATGTAGCCCTGCACATTATATATGTAGGTAGTATATTATAACCGTGGTTACGTGGGACTTGTCTTATTTCTCCGGTATTTCGTTGTGGTCCGGGACACCGGGACCGGGACCGATTCTTAGTCTAAAACTCAAGAGTCCTTTTGGCTTTTATTTTATTTTGTTCTTCTCCATCCTTTTTGCCTTTAAGCTCTCGTCTCCTGACATGTCTTCACACTCTCACGTCCCTCAGTTACAGTTACTATAATAGTAGTCTCCTTCGCTATACCTACAGATGCCTAGATGTTGATGTTGACATAGGTATACAGTGGTATAGAGTGCTGTTAACAACTCAAAATGTAAACTTTAAAGTGAACAAGAAAAAAGACGGAGGAGTCATAGTCTATTTTCGTTTTAGTTTTCAAATTCGAAGTCGTAAAGTTTAGATGTAGGTAGGTAGTAGGTAGGTAGTTGTACAGGGAAAGTGACAGACGTCAGTGTGCAGCAGGGTTTTTAGACAGGAACAGAAACAACAGACGTAGAGGACATTTTAAGTATAGAAGGATTATTCTCTCGAAAACTTAAAACTTGTTGTCGTCTCACGTCGTTGTCTTTGTCATACTTTTTGTATTTTTGTCTCCTTACGTGCACATAGGTATTTGTATTTCTCCCTTTTTTTACTGTTGAATCGATTTCAGGTTTTATTTCTATTTCTAGTCACAGATGCTGTGCATATGAAGAGTTGTTTGGCAAAGCAAGTCAAGTCAATTTTTTTAAAAATGAGATTATTTGCTTTTTGTGTACTATTTAACTAGATTTGTTACTGTGTTGAATGGTAAAGGTCAAAGTTGAACCAAAGAAGTTTTTAAAAATTGCCAAAATTTCACTTTTTCGCAAAACGGGATAAGTCCGTTAAATAATTTTTGTAAAATGGGATAAGTCCACCTAAAACATGCATTGCTGATTTAAATTTGGTTTTCAAGTGTTTTCGTAGTTTGTTGAAGGCAATTGCCGTGCGTAATGTTTTATGTAAGAAAAGGTTTAGAAGTTTAGAAGTAAAAAAAAAAAGCTTGGTATCACTCAAAACGATACAAATTTCATCTCACGGACTTTTTTACCCATGTTAAGTTATTGATTTTGAGGCAAAACGGGAAAAGCCCACAAATTAAAATTTTGCAAAATTTTCTAAAAAATTCCAGAGTCAGTCTTTAGATTTATGAAACTGCTTGTAATAAAGCTTCGACAGTTGCAGTACCTGTACAAAAAAAAATGAGTTCAAAAGAATAATCCTGTAACCTTTTATTCATTAATCATTGTTCC
>JAQFZE010003891.1:0-11932 GCA_034695245.1 Dicyrtomina saundersi
GTTTCGCATGAGTTGCAGTCGGCAGCAAGCGGATTCCCATTTTTGTATTTTATGTGTGTACCAGCCACGGACGAGGCAACAGCCAGAACTTGACTCTCCGTACTTTATCCGTGTATTTTTCTTTATAATTAGTTAAATAAAGTTGAAAAGTTAACTAATTCTCCAAACACACTTCATTCCAAGTCACCTGTACGGTGACCAATCATATTTGCATCCCATCCCCATCAGCAGACCAGAACCATAAAGAACAATCAATCCTGCACAAGTGTCATGTTTTATGCTTTGCAGTAAATCACAAATATATATATGCATATTAGAAACTCTTAAAATTCAACGAAGAATTCAATTTTCAATTATTTTCTATTATTTCCTACAACGAGTAATAAATGATTATCAATGATTAAATTGCAGATTGAATTATACGCACAACAAATTATTCTAAACACATAAAAACCTCCTGCCATGTCATCCGTCATTTTATCACTACTACTACTACTACTCGGTAAATTTTTACATTTTAAACTCTATTCCTATCCTATGGATGTTATTTATACTCCTATATGATATTACATGGAAACTATTAAAAGCTCCTTTTATTTTACAACTGCCTGTAATTTAACATAAATAATATAATCCATGCATCTTATTATCTCTACTAGATTCTATTAAATTATATAGTAGACAGTAACAGACACACAAGTATGTTCCACACTACAGACTTTCAATTTACAATATCTCACTCACTTAAATCTCGATCTCGACTTAAAAATCGTTGCGGCGTGTCCTTTCAAAAGTAAAAATATCTTTTAGAGTATATAATATAATTATATATATTTACTGTCTATCCGCACTGAATGCACTTTATGAAATTAAAGAATGCACAATTAAATCATTATATACATTTCATTATACTAAATGTTTACACAAGGAAAAGTTGAAGGAGTGAGTAGTGACACCTAAACCTTCTGGTGCATGAAATGAATTTTTTTCTCTTTCTCTCTTAATAATAATTATCTTTATTTTGTCTTTACCCTTTTGCCTTCTCTTTGTGCCTTCTCTTGGACTAACCATATCATAATAAATATAGTATGATTTCCCTATTTCATTCAAGCTCATGTAAGTAATCGTAATCGTAAGCTGCGCACAACTAGAATTACACAAAGACAACTTATTAGGCACTCCCAGACCCAGAACCAGGCTCCCAGACTAGCTCAAGCATTAAAATGCCATATTAAATATCTAATGTGGTAAATTAATACCTATGTACTCCTCTCGTCCTATCCGTACCTTGTATCTCCTATCACTACAATTAATCTACATCCAACTCTCTTAACACTTAACATAACCGTAACCGTGGAGCGTTTGAGACTTGATTCGCGAGAGTGGAGGGTGGGAGGGAGAGGGAGGGAAGGAGTCCAAGTCAAGTCAAAACTATAACAACAAGCAAATCACTGTGTAGAGCTGTAACTGTACTTAATGGACATAACACTATAACAGAGAAAATATAAAAAGGTATAATAATAATTCCTCATCAGAGTTGATACAATGCACTCGACTATGTTACAAAGTGCTCGTAAGTAGGTAAGTTTCGTATATTAATAATATTTATCACACTAAATTACCATTACAATGTATACATACGAGAGTAAACCTTTTTTAAATTTAAAAACAATACTATGGCACACAGCTTACTACATAGCTTGCTCCTACAACCTACACATCTACTTTAAAATCTATTACAACTAGATACTGTTCTTCTACTTGCGAAACGATTGCTTATTTTCTTACTGCCTTAATGTAAAATATCTAAAGAAAAATGGTTTGTTTATAAACTACAAGTACATTATAAATATACAACATAAATAAAAATAAAGTGGGATTTAAATCCTTAGAAATAGACAGAGATTATGTGTTTCTGACTACATTGGCTTCATACTGTATGTACGTAGGTACACTGTACTGGCACTTGTAAAACTTATTCAATTAAGTAATCAATTTTTTGGTAACTGCTCTCTTTGAAAGTCAAATAAATCAGAGAACCATTACCATTATACACACATATAGAGAGTAAGTTAAAATACCGCAACTATACTGATATTGCTACCATGACCATAATATAATAGTAGTATCTGAGCTGCTACCACATATATGTATATGTAAATAGATGTAATTATACAAGTGTATATGTGAGATGTGACCCGTACCTACAACTTACAACTGATGCTAATAAAATAACTGAAATAACATGTCTCGCATGAAAGAAAATCCGTGAGCCACATGTGTTTATCACGGGCATGGCAGCCCAATTACATTAAAGCAAAATGTAAATTGTTATTTTGGGCTGTGTGTAGTTGTCGTCTATATTTTTTCTCCCCTTCTTCTTTTCCCAACTCTTGACTTCATACAGCTAACAACTCCCCTGTGTCTTGTGTGTGGACGGCAAGGTCAAAAGCAACGAAATGATCACTAATCATGACAAATGGATCATCATATGGCACGGCAATGGGAAACCCACATGAAACTATTCTCTTTCATGATGATCCCAAGACATGCAATCCCTTGTATAATTATACATAGGTAAGGTACTGCATAACATTGCACATCGTTCATTTTCACAGCCCCATAATACCATGGTCTAAATACGTAAATAAAAATACTCAAAAGATTGGGTGTTTACAATATTACATGGATTCCTAATATTCGTACAAAACCATATTACAACAATAACAATAATACTGCTGAATGTGTAGTTTGGGGTCGTTCCTTGTTGTTAGCTTAATATGTTGGTTGAACTTTTAATATATTTTAATGCATTTAATTGCTCCTCTTTAACTCGCACTTAAGCAAATTATGGAATATTATTCCATTTTCCTTCTCCTTCCCACTAACTACTAACTAACAAGTTTTTGAGACAAATGCGAGGATATCTGTTTCTGGCCATTTGGTTCGAACACTGAATACTCGATACTGATACACTTCCCCATCTCTATTTACCCAAATAGATTTCTACGTCACACGTGGAATTCTTACGACTACGAGCTCGAGACTTCATCATCACACACTTAAGAGAATGACGAAGCGTGAGGCATGACCTGAGGATTTTTATGCAGAGCCGCATGGTTAAACCCAGCTCATTTATCGTAATGAAGATGAAGGGATGCAGAGTGTGAGGCTGTTAGTAGACGTCCAATGTCTAACAAGATTGAGTAACTGTTTTGTTAGCTCGTTCCTCCCAACAGAACATAATACAAACGCTCCCGAGACAAATACAAAAACTATATACTATAGAGTGCACAGAGTACATACACATTATGTGTAATTTGCATCTCTTTGCTTATTTTAAGAGGCACAACCTACATAGATGGGCACATTCAGTAATTATTTATACACACAGAAGTCTTCTCAGAAAAGCTCCTGTAATTTTGAATGTGGCATGTGGTAAATCATACAACTGCATTCTACACTGCACTGGTGAAGAATGAAAAGAAGCGTTTAGTTTATGTTTGCTAAATTAAAAAAAATAAGCTATTAAAGTTTCTGAAGAATTTGAAAAAAAAATATAGAAATTCTTTCAAACAATTTTGCACAAAATATACATGATTTAAACGATTTTGAAACTGAATTCCTTATTTTAGCTTTGATAGTCTGATTTTAAAATAAGGTTTGTTTTTATTCTTCGACGTCGATATGCAACTGTGAAGGTTTCACTTCATGCCTCTCTCTCTCTCTCAAGAACTAACGCTTACGCTGGTGCTGGGTGCATATCTCTCCTAGTATTGTAAGTTTTGTTTTTTGTACATAAACAAATAGGTACATACTAGAAATTACGGAATACAGACATATAAATGAAATGGTACACGCACACACAAATCAAAACCCCAACGAAAGAAAAGAATGTGCCTTCCATGTTTTGAGTAGACAAACACTGACATGTTGCCGACAACTGACACCCAGACAGCTCATCCTTGCGGTGGCAGGGCTCGTGGTGATGATTTACCAGGATCGCCGGATTTACATTTAAAATATCACTTACGTGTATATATTTATCTACTTTCAGCAAGGACAGTCCATACATATTTACTGTACAATATTTTTATTTCCAACCATTTTATATACATTAACCCCATGTGTTTTCCCGGAAACTTACAGTTACGTCTATATAGTATTAACATTCCAGGGGGAGATAAAAATGAAAATGAAAAAAGAACAAGAGGAAATATCTCTGTGTGTGTATAATTGGAAAAGGCAAAGGCAAAACAGAAAGTTCCATGAGGAAGGAGCAGTGACAGAAAAATACATGAGCCATTTGTGAAATTACTCGTGCATATAAGTATATCAGCTCAGTTCAGAATCAGGAATTTTGCCACACCCAACAACAATATCCTCAAACTATTTTCAATTTCAGTTTTTCATTTAGCAAAAAAAAAACACACACACACACACACACTCATATATGCTATACACATGTATAGCTTGAGAGCATTATTACTTTATTTTTAGCAAATCAAAAAAACTCGGTCGAGGGAGATAAATACATCCTACCATATACACATTACATCTAAAACCCGCCTTGGCCGCGAACATAAGTCAAATCCAAAGGCCAAAGCCAAACAATAAACAGACGAGAAAAACCCGTGAAACCTTGAAGTGTGAAACGAAGAGCTTATCTTTACAACACTATCAACTACCAAATCCATACAGTTCGTCTTCGCGGACGTCAAACGAATTGAAAAAAAAAACATCAAAAAATCAAATCAAGAATCAGGGAAATTAATCTTTTTCCAATTTGACAGAAACCAATAATAATATTTTTAGAATATTTCCCATAAAGATAAAACACTCAAAAAAGTGTATATACCACCCCCATTTCCAATTTCTGACCAATTTTCATATATTATAGGTATGTAGTAGCTTTATTATGATCGTCATACTAATAGACCAAGACCAAGGACATATTATAGGTGTTGTTTCTCATGTTTTACGGGCAATGGATCACCTACCCACATAATTAGAACTAGATATGCATAGGGTCGAGGTCTAGATGAGACATGGGACCACATGAAATATTCACCTAGTTTTACTCACGCAGTTAACTTCAGGGTAATTCAGTTTTTGTTGATTTCGAATTCGAATTTCGAACCGACCATAAAATGAGTGAAGTTCTAGTTTAAGTACCACAAACAGATTAATGCCGCAAGGACCAACCTACCTACTTTAACTACATTATAAAGCTTCGGTGTGCATAATGTATGCACAGTACAGGTCTACTTAAAAAAAACAAAAAAAAACTTATTACTTTTATTATGTAGCAGTAGCAAAAGCGACAACTTTTTCATATAAATGAGGGGAGGATACATATATGATAAAATCCAATACGGAGCACTTTTACAATGTTTTAATATTTTAGATTGCCAACCAATTCCTCGTATTTTTTAAGGTTAATCATAAGATGTTTAATGGCAAATGCTACAGCTACAGTACATGGTCTTGACAATCGTAAGAAGAAAAGCCTATTACGCATATATTATAATCATTTATTAATTTTCTTAGTACTCTTGCAATAATGTGGTTTTGTGTTATTAGTACAAGAGCCTTCATATTTACAAATAATATCAAAAGTTATATCTAATTCTATAAGATTTGCAAGCCAAGCCAAGTTTTTTACCATTCAAAATCGCAGATATGATCTCTCGCTGTACATACCTACGTATATGCATATATGTAGCATGCAGCTGACATAGCCATATTATCCCCAGTAGTATTAGCACCATATGCACACTATATACCACCGCGTTCGTGTTTTATCAACTAAGTATTTATTTACAAATAGCAATTACATAGTGTCCGCGATATCTCATAAATCAGCAAATCTGCACAACTTTCTATTTACCCTCAAAAATATTCACGACTGAACTATCAGTATGTACTTACATATACTTCAAACTGCAACTGCCAACTTCAAGTATCAGTAAGAGGGAGAGGGACGACGGAGGGATTAATGCCAACGCTCCTGGCTCTGAGCATTTTAGCATTAAATGCGAACCGCTTATACCTTAACCTAAGTTTGTTAGTGGAAGGATTTAAGACTATACGCCAAAAAACACAACACAATAACGGCAACTACTGCTATATGTTACACACAGAGTATTTTTAAACTTGAATGTAACTTATGTCTTCGCGTCAGGCGTAAAAAAGGGAATCCCGAGTTAACAATGATGCCCTAGTTTAAAAGATAGTTTCTCTTTTAAATGCCCGTCTCTCCATTATTATTATCAGCATTATCATTGGAGCTTATCTTCTTTTGCACGGGCACTCACTGCAAGTGCTACGAATAATAAAGCTAATATCTTAGCTACATATATTGTTTGATCAAGCTTTATTATGACTCGTTAGATTACAGTAGATACAATTTAAAATTGAATGGCAACAAATTCGCTACTTGACCCCATAAAGCAAATTTGCTGTACTGCATTCGTATATAATTCGGAATTACAATTAACTGAACGCCTACTATTGATTTAATTATTTCGTAATTACAATTATTGTGAAATACAGCAGCTCAACTACTGACTTGGAGCAATAAATCTCATTACAGTACAATGCCCATTATGTATTATGAAATATTAATTTAAAACATATAGTACCTAACGTTGATGTAGACATTTTATAATCATGCCGAGTCTATATATGTAATAATTACTGTGGTTGGTAAAATTCCTAAAATATGTCATATACAAGCACAACATAGTAATTACTCGATGCATTTGTATTACAACACTCACTCACTCAACTCACGATCAGCTTGCCTTTCCTTTGATGTAGCCCGACATTGCCGAGCAGCATGCAGAAGCAACGAATAACGAAAGAATTGGATCGTAATCGTCGCGTCGTACCAACCCATTTGATTCTGATTCTTATTTATTGTTCTCAGAAATCATGTTCTTCTTTTTAGAGAAATAGCATATATATGTAATTGATTAAAATGTTGCTCAGTATAAGATGTTTACGAAAATTATTTGGAATAAGAGCAATGTGCCTCTTGATTTTGGCGTAGGCTTTTGGCAATTGTCAAATTCAAATTCGAAACTCTAATATATAGCATCCAGCTTGAAGTAAAACTGGATGGAATTATGTAGTAAACAATTCTTGGGAAGTCACAGTACTCCAAAGACATTTACGTTTACATAATATGCAGACTAAAAATATGACCATGACTAAAGCTATGGGCTACGGCAATGGGTGATCATAAACTCGCGTAGGTATATATATTCACTATAAGAGCATGAAAGACGAGACGAATAATAACAAGAAATACATAAAATGCAAAAAAAACATCATGAAAATATCATAAAATTTTGTAGATAATAATGTAACATAAGGAATTGAATCACGAGTTCAAAAATAAACGTCTACTATATACACACAAAACTACAAAATACTACATACTACTACGTAGGCCCTTCTATGAAAATATCAACATGCTGCTGCACCTTCCAATTCAAATTTAAATTACTTACATACTACCTACCTACCTACATACAACTTTCTGTGTACGCTAATAACAAAGCTATAGGAAGTCCCAGCTATAGCTCCCCTCACAACAAGAGTCACATCCTTACTATATTTTGGTGCATTGCGTAATAGGAAAAGTTAGAGCGTTGTTAATATGTTTAATACACTCATTTTACCTCTAATTATTTGCAACAACAATATTTCCTCAACATCATCATCTCCCTCACCCCACAACACGGCCAGTATCTTTTAGTATCAGCCTATAGTAGAAGGCTATCATCATCATATCATTCAAAAAATTAACTTTGGAAAAAAAAAGGTGAGAAACATAAACAGAAGAGAATGAGAAGAAGGTGGACGTGGATGTCGTGGACTTACTAGTTAGACAGTCCGCAGTGTAGCAGACAATGCAATGAGAAAATGAAGCAATCGGAAAAGGTAAATTCAAGGAACAAAACAACTAACAAGTAATAATAATAATCATCATAATGTATAATATACCTATTAAAATATATGAACTAAATGTGCACTGCTTCCTACAAACTACAACGCTCGCTACAAGACACATACGTGGTATGTATATTATGTACAAATCATGGGTAAGTAAATAATACCACAGAAGTATATGTACAAATACATATACATGAGACATAAGAAAACCTCATGATTGTAAAAAAAAATAAAATAAAGAAATAAAAAAGTTTTGAGATGGAGACTACCTATACACAGTCATAGTCCATAGAAATAAGACACTTAACAATCAGCATCATTATTATCATTCATTTCTTAATATGACCTTCTATAAAATTTAGTCCAAAGTTCACAAATCATCTCCGGCTTACTTCATCTCCTCTATATTATACTATCTATAACTTTAACTAGTGCAACTATACAATATACAACTACAAAAATATTGATATACCTTCCGTCTATGACTATGATAACATATTTTCAATTCCACCACCACCACCACCACCACCACCACACAAGCACAAGCAAGCACGTATTAAGACTTCGTTTCGTAGATATCAAACATTTTATATCTCCTTTTTATTTTGTATTAATAGCAATATTAATATTGAGTTTTATTATACCAGAAATAAAAGCGATGGATATAGTAATTACTTACACATGTGCTATAATTATAATTAAAAACAAAAACCCTTTTTGTATTATTATGATATTTTATGTAGGCATGTGGACTACTGACTGCTCAAAATGAAAACCAAGCGTCAGAACGTAGGATACATGTACGTAAGTCTCACGCAACTAATTAATTTCATCAAAATTAAATAATAATTACTTACTCAGTCAGTTCTGAGCCGAGCAGAGCCGAGCCGAGCGTCACTCAGTGCGCACGTGAAATAAAATTGTAAAATTATCATTGTGGAGAGCTCACTACAGATAATATACATATTATACTCTCTCAAAAAAAGGGAATACTTTAAGGAATAATGGGGAAAAAAATTAAAACGTGCTGACACGCAATGAGATGTGTAAGTACAGTGTACAGAGTTGCACAGAGACCACTACGTGGACGTCGACCACGCAATAATAAGCAAGGAAGAAGAGAGTAGCCATTTCAATTTTTTTCGTATACAAGAACTAGAGGAAAAGAGCTAGACTATAGAAGGAGGAAACGTTGATTTCTAATTCTAATTTCCAACTTCACAATACTTCACATCATCTATATAATCTATAGCTGTCTATTATGATTGTTATTATGCATACACGTGCATGTAGAAAAAAATACACTAATAGAACGGAGTACATACAACATTAAGTCTTTGTCTAGATGTAAGGATGTGTGTGTGTGATTCGTATTATGTGCAGACATACAGACACACAGACAGACAGACAACTTCGTGCGCTATCGTAAAAATGGTTCATAACTTTATGTTACATTACACTCCACACACATCAAGTCACTCCTTGGTTTTGGTTGGAGCTTAATTATATTACGGAACCAATTCATTGAAGGAAAGGACGTCAACAACATTCACTTCATTAAACGGCAGTGTATCAGTATGTAGATCATGTGAAATACAAGCTCACTCTGCTCTGGCTACTACTGACTCGGTCTCTGTCTGACAGAGCAAGCAACACGATAGCTATCGAAGGATGAAGCTGTAGCGGCAGGACCTACCTACTAGCATTAGCATACGACATGGTACGTATACAAAAAATACACGAATAAATAACAAATGAAGAAACTTCCTTGACTTTGTCAACACAATAAAAAGCAGACAAAAAATCCCAGCTCAATGTGCTCATTCATTCAATCAAGTCAGATTAACCATAGTCATCATCATTTAACCAACGAGAGAAGAAGAAGACGACGACGAAGAAGGGAAAAAAAAGCTATCAAGTTCATACTATGGCGATTTACAATTAGTTTCATGCATCCCCATTATTATTATTATGATTATGATTTACGCAGTGCTTCAGGTCCTGCAAATATACTAAAATGACCATTATTTAGTTTTTTGTTTGTTTTTTCATACTTTAAGGCAAGTGGAATGACAGTCTTTATTTGTCTCACACACGTTTTATGTACGTACGAGTACGACGATTTAGGCACTGCACTCAAAATTTTTACTGAAGTTGAGTGGACTAGGAGTACGAGTAACTCTGACAAGTGCACCCATTCGAGGGCTATACGAGTAATATTTGGCGTGGGCATAACCTACAAGGGTATTTTATTTCTACTTTCCATCAAATATAAAATAAATAAAAAACAAGTACCTACTGGAGATACATAAACATACATTAGCATAATGTAGTGACAATCACAATGGCAGCTCAATATTGTCGGCCAATCTAAAGTACAACATTCATGAGGATAGAGAACTGGCTTTATTTAAAACGCAAAAAATAATATCTAAAATATTGCAGTTGCAGTTAAAGTGGGACTAATGCACATGAATAATATTTGTAAGTCTGAATGGAACTCAAGCATATTAAAAATTAGCATAGAACATTTAGCAGCAAAATGGGCTAATTTCACAGCTATATGAACATTGCAAAATGGAATAACTATAAATCCCCTCAAAAAGTTCAAAATGAGCCAAAATTTCATATTTTTTAGAAAATTATACCTTGTTCAAACTCTACATTTTGGACATAATACATTTTTGAATAATAGTTTATGGTGAAAATGCTTATATCCATTTCACAGCCCGGAAGCACATGACGGTCGCCGCTTCGCCGACATAAGTTATTGTGCATGTCTAGTATTGGCTCTTTACATGGGACATGTACTTAGGTACCACTTAAGTAGGTAGGTAGGTATATGTGTTAGACAAAAAAAAAATTGTGAGCTCGTCTTTTAGGTGAAAGAAGATTAGTCTGAAATATACAGCGAGCTGAAAGGACAGATAAGAAGAAACTAAAAGTTCAATAGAAGGGATTTTGGGGACCGACTAAAAACGTCTCTCATGAATGCATCCTAAGGCTCTATTCTAAAATAGAGTGTGACTCATCATAGACTTAAGGGATTTCGTGGGAACTAAAAGGAGAATGTGTATGTAGAGAAAATTCGGATGAGGGAATGAGAAGCTGGTTTGCTCTGTAAAAACGAGTCAGTTATAGTTGACGTAACCAAATTATTCCAGGGGAAACTCGTTCTGTGCATGCAATGGAGAGGAAGCATTCACGTGCAAGAAACTGCTGTCCCCTTCCTAATAATAATGGAGTACCCAAGTATGTAGGTATATGATTGTATTTATACACACACCTACACTCATACATACATACGTACTTACATACAATGTGGAAATAATTTTGCAGTTTAACTTTTATCCTGAAATATCAAGGCTATTGAAGACGCGTAGGTGGATTTTTACATGTTAAATTTCCTTTCTGTTTATGAAAATCTCGAATCTAGAAAATCGGACATGTGAGAAAATAGAAACTGTTTACAGTTTACTGCTCAAGTCAAAGTCAACGTGGAAGAGCGAGCATTGAGCCAGCGACGCTTTTAGCCTCTATCCGTAGTGTGTGACAGATAATTACATGTCACATAAAGGAACACTACTTTACTGAGGAAGAATAAAGAATGCACAGCACACTGCGTGCTAACAATTCAAATTCAAATACAAGATTTTCTATTCCACGTCAAACTCTATAGCTAACTATGGCTGGTGCTGGCAGTGGGGATGGAGATGGTGATGGGTTGCCGAAAGCTATAGAGCACACAATAATAGACAGCAGTATGGTTTCACAATTTACAAATCAAGAGGTACGAGTCCTATGAATACATAAAAATTCTTTCCTACTTAAATCCTACTTTCGAATGATAGGAGCAGGCAGACACGTGCAATTGCAGTTACATACACACTACTATCACAAATATAAAAAGAAATGCGTTGTTTTGTTGGATGTCGTTGTCGACTTTTAGCAGGTAAGTAAGCACTAAGTA
>JAQFZE010003892.1:0-11931 GCA_034695245.1 Dicyrtomina saundersi
TTTAAACCCTTTCAGGAACACGAAATATTAATTTCTGAGTAGATAGTACATTTTATTTTTAGCTAAAAACCGAGAAAGGTGATTTTGATTCTTTACGAACGATGATAAAATATTACTAAACTAATTCTAAATATTTCCTAAGCTGTTATTATTCCAACAAGTGACTCAAAACTACAAACCATTCATCATCTCTAAAGGCTGATAATCTAAACTCTTTATGACTAACTAAATGTAAAACGTTTTCAGTTACCACAGCCAGTTGCCTTGTTGTATCATCGCCTCTCCATAAATATCATACCTAATTTTATCACTCAAAAACTTAAGAAAATTCCACTGTACTCGTGCAAAATGTTCTATGTAAATGTTTTGAGAAAAGTGTTAAATGTTTTACTTACATGTTTCGGTAAAAGTTAAAAATGTTCTTCTATTTACATGTTTTTGAAAGGTGCAAAATGGTATATTTACATGTTTTTAAAAAGTGCAAAATATTCTATATTTGCGTATTTAATAAAAGTGCAAAATTTTCTGTTTACATGTATATATGCAGACCTACTGACCTACACATCCACTTTAAAAAATGTCTAATATTGTGCCTTCGTTTTCGTTTATGCCCAAGGTCAATTAAAATAATGTTTAGTACTATACTTTTCAAGTATATTCCCTTCTTTCAACAATCTACAAACTAAAGAGTTACAAAATAAATAATAGGATGCATGCTATATCTGTCTGTCTAGTTACTTGCAGGCGGTGGATGTGGACGTGATCGTTTTTCGGTGCCGATTAGCACAGTATTAGAAGCCTACTTACTGCTGGCTAATTAATGTTATTTATTAATTTACAGGTGACAGGAGTTCCGGTTGACACACTGACTGACAAGACTAACACTGGTCTCTAGTAAATGAATAATTTAGTAATATCGAATGTGCTAACATAGAATTGCAACTAACTACATAATAATATGCCATGTTAAAAATATTAATCAACCAATAAATTACGCACTCAAAATCCTTACCCGATTTTCTCATAAAGTTTCTGGTACATAAAGATTGGAGTAGATATCAAACTGTGTAGCTATGTACTATCAACTACAGGGAAGCTCTCAATTTGAATCCGATTCAACGATCCGATAATTACAATAACTGATCAACTAATCACACACAGGTTCGGCACTAATGGCAGCAAGAACGATGCTGAACGAAGAAAGTCAATCCAGATGACTCAGACTGTCGGATCTCTGAGTCGGTGAGGCATTCAGCTAAAAAACTGTTGAAAATCGGAGCGATTATTTCTCCAGTATAAACAATTAAATACTATGTCATACCACACACTAACTAGCAACTGGATAGAAATAGAGCTGTAGAACCAAAAAAAACTTTGCTATAATAATAATTACACTTAAAATAAATTACATGAAACGTTTCACAAACGTTGAACGTGATAAAAACGAAAAAGTCTGTAACTGCGACTGATAATAAAGGAGTGAGTCAGAATTCTGACATCTAATAATTTGAAGCAGCAAGTTTCAACAGGTTTTCCGTTCACAAACTCAAATGCCAAAGATTCAACGCAGACTAGTCGACGTTGACAGTACAGTTATTAAAGCGAGTCCTTCTTATATTTTGTTTATTTTTATTAATTCCTATGTTTTCAAACTTTTATCAGCTTGTTAACAGCAAATATACTGTTTTATTAGGTCAGTCAGTCACAGTCACAAGTACGTGACTAATGCATATCCTTTCTTGCAGTTTTACTTAATCTGGATTTCGTCAGAAATATAAATATGTATATTATTATAAGGGCTCACTAGTCAGATGAAGTCGAAGTCAGGAAAGGGACGGGGAAAAAGGTAATGGAATAATGGAAGGAAGGGATTAAAACTGAAACCAAAAAAGGGAGTAAAAGGGCTAGAAAAAACACAAAGGCTAGTATAAAATATGCTACTTACTGGTACCGCTATACAAGAAAATAGGTAAATCCAGTAAATAAGCACGGCTATCTATTCTGTCAGTTCGCAGGTAGCGGACGGAATATTTTATGATAAATTACTTTCTATATAACTCTATAATAACTATTATCACTTTATATTTTTAGCCTCAAACAAAAATAAATAAGACTTACTTTTCCGCTTAATTCCACGTTTTGAAGAATCTGAGAATTACTATGTTCTCTACCTTCACGTAATTCCTACAATATTAGTTCATTATTAGTGACTCTGCCTAATACAAAACTAATGGAATCGACCGGCGTCGGCGTCGGCAAACTTTTAATAATATTGCTAATTACAGTAAAACTTGGTTTTCTATAAACTTAACACTTTTTTTCACCGGCACTGTCACGAACGAGCAAACTTTCCCACTTAATATCAAAAGCTAAAATATTTTAATAATTATATGTAAAGCGAACTCCAAACTTTCCTTTTCTTACAGTTTGTTAGGCTCCAAAATCAAACTGACCGACTGACTTCCAAACTTCCGACAATTTAATAAACTGCACTATTTAATTCACAGCTGATTCACTGTATTGGTTTAAGTACGTTTGGTGAAATGCGGTGCTGATATTGCGTGGGCTTCCAGATTCCAGCAGAAATGCATTTCACAAGGGCGAAATAGGCACTTTACATCTTTTAAGTACATACGTAGGTAGGTACGTTTTGTATTCGTATAGATAGCAAGAAGGTAGGTAGGTTAGGTAGGTAGGTAGGTAGGTGCTTTGCTGTTCTTGTGAAAGACATGCACCGATAATAGTGACTAAAAGTGATATGAAAACGTTTTGGTTTTTTCCTATATTACTGCTCTGTCATCAGTCAGACAGACATATTACCATATGGTAAATGGTAATACATTGTGGAAGGGGGTAAAACGTTTAGATTCGTAATGGGGAATTGAGATGCGCCTTACGTCAGTGCATACATAACTACGCATATAAATATACTTTGGGATCGTCCATAAATGTCGTCACGGGTTGGGTCAATGGATCTACTTGGATGCTGATGATATCGCATGTTAAGCATAGACGCAATGGCTAAGCTGGGTCCTAAAAAATTAAATATATTGATGACGTCATTTTGGACGATCCCTTACGCATGATAAAATGATGACTGTTTTGCATGAAATATTGCCGAAGGGAAGCAGTGTGTCAATTCAATTGTAAACTTTCCTGTAGTTGTACTTTGGTTCTTGAGGTAGGTTATGATTTATTTAAATGTTTCCTACTGCCTCTGCGGAGTTGGTTACTGCGTGAAGAAAATCACGTAAAGTTAAATACGTATAAATAAATTTGTGTTTTACAAGTTTGTTAGTTATATTTAATGATATCAGCATATCGTCTGTGAAGAACCAAAATGACCCATTTCCAATTTAGGCTAGAATCAAAATGAGGTATGTCATAAAAACAAAATGAGAAACATGTGTAAAACGTTAATGTTAATTAGGCATTTTTGAAAAGTGCAAATTGTTCTATTTACATGTTTTTTAAAAGTGTAAAATTTTCTATTTACATGTTTTTGAAAAGTGTAAAATGTTCTATTTACATGTTTTTGAAAAGTGTAAAATGTTCTATTTAAATGTTTTTGAAAAGTGTAAAATGCTCTATTTAAATGCTCTCAAGACACATTTCAACATTTTTGTAGATAGTACATATATTTTTAGCTAAAAATGGAAGTGGGTTATTTTGGTTGTTCGCAGACGATATGCTAGTTTGTGTAAGTACATAGTACACTGTGTGTAGGAAATAGCAGTGAAAAATTACACTGTATGTAGCTAAAAACATGCACGATGTTACTGAAAAAGATATAGCGCAAAAAGTCAAGTGCAAATTGCAATTACTTTACTTACTTACGTGCACAATTACTAATTTCATGGAAATACTCTCCAGTACCAGTTAACCTCCTAGTCCTAACCTAAAATATAAATAGAACATTTTGAACTTTTCAAAACCATGCAAATAGAACATTGTGCACTTTTAATAAATTTGTAATAAAATTACCGTAATAAAATTACGCATCTATCTCATGTAGTCTATTTTTGAATTATCTTATTTAAATTCCAGCCTTGATTGGAGATACGCATTATTGATTGTTAACGCGCTATGCATACTATTGAATACATCTTCATACTATACATATAGACTGTATAGACACAAACTATAAACACCGACACGAATTCCTCCTTCGGCTCCTTCATTGTGAACGAGGATTGTGAATTATCAAGGTGGGTTGTGGAGGGCAGATGACGAGGAAACGGAAAATTAGGTAATTATGTAAATGACATGAATCATAATAATTATTCCTTGTGTCAGTGAGTGAGTAGGTAGGTACTTAGGTACCTACTTAATTAATTATTATGTATGTTCATCTATTGTTTAGCCTACCACACTGAACCTGGACTGATGGCTGAGCATGGTAAAATCCAACTGATAAAACGGAATAGCCATATTCAGTCGAAATTATTATTAAGTAATCCCATCGATTTTACAAAAAGCTTTGGACAGAAGCTATATAACTATTTTTAAAGTAATATTTTAATATAAACATATATATCATCTGTGAAGAACCAAAATGACCCATATCCATTTGTAGCTAAAAGCAATATCCACTATCTACAAATCTATTGAAACATGTCGTAAAAGCATTTAAATAGAATATTTTGCACTTTTCAAAAATATGTAAATAGAACATTTTACGCTTTTCAAAACCATGTAAAATAGAACATTTTACACCTTTTCAAAAACATGTAACTAGAATATTTCCCACTTTTCAAAAACATGTAAATAGAACATATTACGTTTTTCAAAAACTCGTAATTAACATTTGACGCATGTTTCTCATTTTGTTTTTATGACATAGCTCATTTTGATTGTAGCTTAAATTGGATATGGGTAATTTTGGTTCTTCACAGACGATATGTAAGTTAGACCAATAATAATGTCATGTCCATCAGACCATTATCTACACACATATAACAAATCTACTTAAGTAGGTAAGTATGTTGTGAATTGCTTTATGTACCTACTGTACTTTCCATATTTACTGGCTTCTGGTTATTCTAATTTTACTCATATTAAAGCTAAAGGAAAAGTAAGTAGGTTCAATTCCTAAATAATGTACTTGTTAAAATCTGGGGAAATAATAAGAAAAACAAAATCATGTTATTTAAAGTACTTTTTTCAATAATTCAATTCATTCAATTTCTCGGAAATTCTCGGTCTCGTCCTCGTCGTTCCAGGTTTCCCCGTCCAACCGTAAAGAGTTTAAAGCCGAGCTGCTGGCAAAAAAACTAAAAATCCCAATTTTTCCACGAAGGCAGTGGGATAGTGGGATGATTCATCGAGTGACGTCAGATTTAAGGCGCAATCTTTTAAACTTGTAAAGCAAAATTCATTTTCAATTTAAACTTTATAAATAAAATATCTGCTGTAAAATATTGACTTCGTTGTTCGTGTTCGGCTTGAACGCTATTACTTAATCAAGGACAAATAACATTAGCAAATTGGGAATTACACAGTTGTTGGCTTTTGCTATTTCATAGTTACTCCTTCTACTTAAGTATTTTGTTTTAATGGAAGTAAGTTTTGAAGAAGCAAGAAGCTGTGCACCCTACGACGATTACGCTAAATTAACTACGAGCAACAGATTTCAAAAATCACATCATTCATAAGTAGTTTACCTACCTGTGACCTTCAACCTTGATTGGTGGCTGGTAAGTAAAAGTGATACAATTTAGATATTAATTGGAAATTTGGATTATGTCGGAAGTTGCTTGCTTGTCATTGTGGTATCACTTATTCTTATGGTCTTAATTAGCTAATATCAAATATTGAATATTAGTCATTATTCTCCTAAACACCAACAACCAACAACTATCTCTTAAATAGCTATTATTATTAATTTATCCGCTATGTAAGTTATATCGTTGACCGGTCGCCGGTTGAAAGTTGAAGGTTGTTCATAGTGTGAATTTTGATAGTTGATAGTGGTAGATTGGTGATGTTGTTAACAAGAATAAAAAAGGAAGCTATGTTATCTGTAGGAAAATTCTTTGTTTATTATATTTAAAGGCCAGTCACAGCACAGGTTGAATTAATTAATTTAGTTAATTAAAACTCTGCTGAATTAATAATGGAACAAAAGTTGAAAGTACAAAAGATTTAAAATCGCGTTTAGTTTTCATCATTCGAGTTTTTTGGTATTCAACTAATTACTTCGCAAACATTGTTGTTTGTTGTCTCTGTCAGCTGAATGTGGAATGCAGTACCTCTTACAACAATTATATCGTGTGTGAAGAACCAAAATGACCCATATCCATTTTTAACTAAAAACAGTACCAACTATCTACAAAAATATTTAAATATGTCTTGAAATCATTTAAATAGAACATTTTGTACTTTTTCAAAATATGTAAATATGAAATACAATATTTTACACTTTTCAAACACATGGAATTACAACATTTTGCACCTTTTCAAAAACATGTAAATAGGACATTAGAGGTTTTTCAAAAACTCCTTTAACATTTTACGAATGTTTTTCGTTTTGTATTTATGACATAGCTCATTTTGATTGTAGCTTAAATTGGATATGGGTCGTTTTAATTCTTCACAGACGATATATAGTTTCTTCAATTGGTAATTATTAGTGGTGCTAGACGTTAGATTTGTGACATGACACATGCATATCAGCTATGCTATGTATATGATGTATGATAGTCGTTATTCATTCATCATTGTTTGCTGTTTCTTGTGTTGCATTAATTTGTGACATTAATTATTGATTCATTGTTATCGTAAAAGCAATCATATGATATTCTTGATTGTCTACTGCTTATTCAAAATTGTGAGTTGTTTTTTAATTTTTAATTTGTTTTTTCAATTGTTTTTTATTTTGATTTTTCAACAGGTAATAGCTGGCTGCTTATTGTGTTAAAATTTTCGATCGATCGTCAAAAATCTGCGGGTTATTGCAGGCTGTTGTCTATCTTTGAAGTGAGTTCGATTTTATATTTCGATGTTTTAACGAAATCTTACTATATTGTAGAATCAAAATGTTAGTATACCTGAAAACTTTATTATTATATGTTTGTCAGTTAATAGTTTAATTATTAATATTTTCTATGCTTATATAGATTTTTAGTTTGGAGAAAAGTCTCCTATAGCAGCCCATGGGGAACCAGGTGGCATCAACAGTAGTGGAACGTGTGGTGGGTAAGAGACGTCCCGGAAAAAGAATCTCGGCCAAACCTTTGTCATCAAGTTGGAGCGCAGTGAAGGAGTTTAAGGACGGAGAAGATGCTGACCTGAATGGCTACAGTTTTAACAATATTTGTATACCCGAATCTGTACTAGAAATCATCCTCAGTTACACTTCTCCAGATGATATCCTCTCGCTCACCCAAGTAAGACTGTAAAAAGAAAAGTAGTAGTTTTCAGAATTTAAGTACTGTATATTTTATACATGTTTGAGTAGCACGGGATTTAATCCCCTCGTTTTCAATATTCCAATCCGTTCTTCATACCGTGATAAATTTTCAAGGCCGGATAATGAGGCCAGCACAGGCAGTCCACGCTGCCTGAATTGTCAAAAAACATGTAGAAAACACAATAGAATATTTTGCAGTTTTTACAAATATGTAAAAAGAATATTTTCGACTTTTCAAAAACATATTATGCAAATAAAATATTTTACACTTTTCAAAACATGCAAATATTTTTTTTTTGTACATTTCAAAAACATGGAAATAAAACATTTAACACGTTTCTCAAAACATGTAAACGGAACATTTTGGACTTTTAAATAATATGTTAAAAGTTAAATGTTTTGACTTTTCAAAATCATTCAAATAAAATATTTTACACTTTTCTCAAAACATGTAAATAGAACATTTTGAACTTTTAAGAATCACGTAAAAAGAATATTTTATATACTTTTCTAAAACATATGTAAATACAACAGTTTGGTTTACCTAAGAAAACCATCAATAAAATCAAAATGTTGGTTTTTATATGGAAACAAATTCCTGCATAAAAGTAATTCCTTCGTCCGGCCATGCAAATTTTGTATAAAAGTAATAAAAGGCGTAATAAATAATTGGCAGTATTAAATTTTGTAATCACTTTTTTAGGTTTGCACGGTTTGGAAGGATATCACCACCCGGCGCTCCTTCTGGAAACTTGTATTTTGTCGATGCGGCCGAGGTGGAGACTGGAATTCCATCCCAGCGCATGTTAAGGATCGACAACATTCCTGGATGGTATTCTACGCGGCTGCGAAAAATAGATTTTTGACAAGAAACCTAGTTAAAAATCCATCGGGTAATGGTAAGTGCCTAAATCTAATATAAATTGCAGCTGGTTGTAACACAATATATATATTTGCGTTTGGTTAAGTAGGAAGGAGGTTTGTATTAGTTGTACACTTACTTGGAAAGTTTTTTTTTTTACATAAATTACAATTAACATGTGGCTTGTAGTAATTAACTCGATTTTGTTCTGTAAATAAAAATATGGAATATTTTTATATAGATAACACTAATGTACATTTCATAATGCTAGCTATTTTAGTTTTTCCTTTTTTCACTTTCAGATCAGTTCCAAAATTGGGTCATATTGCGGGCAGGTGGACGTGGAGGGAATAATTTTACTATTGAGTCACCTCCCATTGGAATTGACAACCTCCCTCCGAGGGAACGGGACGATTTTGAAGGACTGAACGATACAGCCTTTGCCACATCCTACGACTGGTGCTCGAAACAACAAAAGATTGACCTGTGGGAATTCGGTCTGACTCCTGCTGTGATGCAAACCATGCTGCCCTTTGAAATAACACTTTCAGAAATGCAATTCAATAATAATCATTACTATTTTACTACTATTTGTAATATAAGCTATAAATATCAAATAGCGTACTTACGTAGGTACTGGGTATTTACTGGGTAAATACACTAGTACGTTTTTTTGACAGTGTTAGCACTTCTAAATGTAAATTTTGTCTGTGAAGAACCAAAATGACCTATATCCAATTTTAGCTCAAGTCAATATCAACTATCTACAAAAATATTCAAATATGTCTTGAAATCATTTAAATTGAAACTTTTGCCCTTTTCAAAAATATGTAAATGCAACATTTTGCACTTTTTCAAAAACATGGAATTAGAACATTTTGCACCTTCACACCTTCTAGAAAACACGTAAAAAGAACATTTTGCACCTTTTCAAAAACATGGAATTAGAACATTTTACTTTTCAAAATCATGTAAATAGGACATTTTACATAGTTGAAAAACATGAAAATAGAACATTTTACGTTTTTCAATAACTCCTAATTAACATTTGACGCATTTTTTTCATTTTGTTTTTATGATATAGCTCATTTTGATTGTAAATTAAATAATCAATTGGATATGCGTCATTTTTCTTCTTCACAGACGATTTGTTATTTGCCGTGAAAGCTACTTGCCCAATTATTATAGTTTCTATTTCTGCGATTTTGGTATTGCTAATTTAATTTACACTAAAAGTACTAAGAGATGGTACTTTAAGATCCTGTGATTTATTTTCATTTTTCACATCGCGTATTTGTATTTGTGTATATTCGATTATGCTTAAAAATAATCTGTACTTTATTTTATTTATTTTTCTGACTGTATGTAGGGTGGGCTCCAGATTTGACTGTGGGGGCATGTATAGAATTCACGTCTGTCTCCAAAACAACTCTAATGACGAAATAACTGAAGATAATTTACTGGAAGGAACCCGGCAGTCAGGTGCTGGCTGGGGTGAAATTACATACTCTTTAAAAGTAGACTTGGATGAGGCGGACGGAGAGAAGCTCAATGACATTCGTTATTTTGTTCTCACAAATCATGGGAAGGACAACCAGTTTTGGGCTGGACATTACGGAATTAAATTTTCTCGAATCACAGTCACCGTCAAGTGTCTTGCCCTAACGGAAAAATTAAAATATGAAGAAGCATCTCAACTACAGAGCACGAGCTTAGCATCAGAAAATACGTCACGTCCTTCTCGACCTCAGTCCTCAGCTCTGAGTCACCATGGACTCCCCCCTGCGTGTGGCTACCACAATTTATTTGGCGATATGGACGATGATCCTCAGTCGGAGGAGGATTCTGGGGAAGTGTCGCAGGAAGAGCTGGACTAATTCATCAAATAAATCAAAATTTCATCGTTTGTTTCGTTGAAAGTTCGAATTTCAAGATGAATGTTATGTGGTAGTTATGTTATTGAAGCTGTGCAAGTTAAAAGACACGTCTACATTGCATTGTATACATCTCCAGCCCCCATTTACTTACCTTTGCTTTGTTTTGAGCAAATTCGAAAATTGTGCTTTTCATTTTCGCCGTCGTCGATTAACTTTTTGAACTATGACCTCAGTAATGCAGAAAGTATTTTATTTTATTTCCTCAAAAAAATTGTAAAACGAAGCGCGGTATATAAATATTTTTGTAATAACCTCAAATAACAGTGTTGCTAGTTTGTTAGTTGTCTAATTTCAAAAGTGGGGTTGCTAATTTACACAATTTTTGCATAATTTGGTTTTTAACGAGCTAAATTAACTGGCAATGTATTCGTACTTATACTGAGAAGCTGAAACAAGGTTTCTTAGTGCTACCTATCTAAAATCTGTGATTAATTTCTTTTAATAAAAAAAAAAAAGCGAGTATAAAGTATATCTATTATATAATTAGGCAAGGAATTATATGTCACGTCTGGTTAGTTAACTGTAAAAATAGAAATTTAGCCTAGAAAGCCAAATCTGTTATAATGTATAATGTGTAATGCCAAAGAGGCACGGAAAATTAGTTATTACCTGCCATGGTACTTCTTTGTATCATGGAACTCAGGCCCTGCCCTACCTAAATGTAAGTAAATAGGTTTGCAAGTTTTTGTACAGCTATTTAGTGTTTGTAATATTACTTTAAAAATTAACCTGTAACGTTAACATTGATAATTACTTTCATTCAGCTTTCGTTGCGTTGATGTGATGTGCTACATCCTCAGTTTACCTTGACCTTGATTATTATGTTGTAAAGATTTTTAAATGTAATATACAATTTATAAATGTAAATTATGTTAATTTTGTTAAATCCGCTTAAATCCGCATATGTTACGATTTAAAAATATGTAATAAAAGCAAAAATTATATTATTTTTGAACTATCTACTTTACAACTCTACTGTATGTACTTACTACTACACTACTACTTGATTGATGGTATGCTTGATCATATTATGTGAGTGTGTGTGCCTAATTATATCTACAGTTTTACTTAAAACTTATATTTTGTAATAAGGGCTCATTTACAAACATGATATCATCAAAAAATTCCCAATTTTTAGGATTTAGTCGCATTTTCCTTTGTTTTAGGTAAAACCGAAATACACCAACCACAAAAAAATAAAATATGAAGATCCTAAAAGCATATGAATGGAACAATTTACACGTTTTAAAAACATATGCAAATAGAACATTTTTGACATTTAAAAAACGTGTAAAAGAGTATTTTGGATTTTTAAAAAACAAGTAAATAGAACAATTTGGTCTTTTCAAAAACATGTAAATGGATCATTTTGGACTTTTCAAAAACATGTAAATAGAACAATTTGGTCTTTTCAAAAACATGTAAATGGATCATTTTGGACTTTTCAAAAACATGTAAATAGAACATTTTGCACTCCTACAAAAACGTAGAAAGAGCATTTTGCACTGTTAAAAAACATATAAAAAGAGCATTTTGCACATGATAAAAAACTGTAAGGAGTCGTTCATAAATGATGTAATAGAAAAATTCAAATTTATTGAACCCTAATTACCTGCCCTGCCCTGCCCTGCCCTGCCATCAGCTTAGGGGTATGCCACATATTATGTCATCAGTTTAGTCGGTCGGTCCTTAGTGAAATTATGACATTCAATGTTAAAGAT
>JAQFZE010003893.1:0-11927 GCA_034695245.1 Dicyrtomina saundersi
TATACACCCAAGCCCAAAAATCGTTTCATCCGCATCTGCATCTTTATTTGGGATTGCACAAACCAAAATTAAAAGAAAAATGCTATAACACAATGTTACGTCCTTAAAAATAGTAATTATATCTTGGGCAGTGAGTGACTGCCGTGTGGATTGTGGATGTGGTCCGGTTGTTATTTTTATTGTTTAAAATTGCAAATAGTAAAAATTTTATCATCAGTATCAAGTTTCCATCCAATCCAAAGCCATATAAAACCATACATTTTTATTTGAATATTTTTGTATTAGCCTAAAGACCAACACCAAACCAGAACAGAACCAGATCTTTTACCAATTAAAAAAAATACAAACGCAACCCTCATCTATTAAACTATTAGTGAGTAAGTAGTAGAGGGACCCCACAGTTATCTACCGAGTTTTTGTTGTTATGTTTGTAAGTAATTGTGTATGAGAAGCCGTTGACGTTAAAATTGGTAGTTTAGTGTAGTATACATACCTGTATAGTTTGTAAAAAAAATAATATAAAATACCTGCACAGCATACAATCCTATGACTGACGACTGTTGAATGTTGAATTACGACTACGACTCTGATTTAGTGTGCTAAATAATAATGATAATGATAAGGTATGTAGAAAAGATAGGGTATAAAAAAGTATAAAAGTTTGTATGAAAAACTATCAAGTCTTTAAGATGCAATGCAATATATATTCGAGCAACGCTCAACGGTCTGGTTAATTTTAATTGCATCAATAAGAATATAATATAGTAATAGTATAATGGCCCAAACTATGAAATGGTGATCAGTTGACCAGTACCAGAACCAGACCCACAGCCAAAGCTAAAGCTAACCAGATCAGGACCAACGGACCAGACCAGGTGTCCATATACATAAAGCATAAATTATTATCTATACATGTCCATTTCTATATTTACTTATACAATTTTTTTATTTTGCCTACACACACTAAATTGATATGCATTTTTACTGAGACTGAGATAATTCGTTTATGTGGACTTAACTCGCAAAGGAGTTTTTGAGCGCAAAAGAATTACTAGTCAGTCTTCAGTCAGTCTCGTTCTGGATCTCTCTCTCAATCTCTTTGATATTAAAATATATTAATATACATTACTTAATGGGCGGAGATATAATTTTATTTCTTGATATTTTGCTATTGTTGGAAGGGAAATATTTGCGACTTAAATGAAAGGAACTCTGAGTACTCGTATTATAAGAGATAATAATGGTATAGGAGGAATTTTTATTTTTCCTTATTTCATTTTCCATCCTTTTGTAAATTAGTTTTTTTTTCTCACTGTGTTCCATATGCAGAACTATCATTCTCAAAATTCTTATAATTTCATTAGTCAAAATCTGATATTTTTGTGATGTAAAAGCTTTTGTAAAAACTCTTGTGTATATTTGGTATTTCAGGTAATAAAAGGTATAGGAAGTTGTGCGTGTAGTAGTAGCCTTCTAATTTAAGTTTTATATAATGTTAAATCGTAAAGGTAATTTAAAAAGGGTCAAATTTTACTTAAAAAAAGCGTAGTACACAGTGTAATTACTTATGTAAAAGCGTACCCACTCACAAAAAGGTATTTGAATTTTTATAAAGAGTTTATTTTATTATGGCAAAATATAAAGTGGACAGCCTTGGGTTTTAGTAATGGTATTTTTTTTGGCAATTTCAATAAATTAGCTATTTTAGTTTTTAGTATTTTATATTTTTATAGCCGATGTAGTAAAAAAAAAGCGTAGGGACGATTTACCCATAGGAAAAGTGGATCCTTTATTTAAGCGCGCATTTTTGTAACAAAGAAAACGCAAATCACCGCGGCGGTCATTCAGTTTCAATTTTAATTTAAGTGTCCTTGCCTTTTGCAGTTTTGCCTTTGCCTTAAATTTTTGCAGTTTATTGCGTTTGCAATTTTAAATTGCTGTCTACGGCTTGTCACTTATCCACTTCGACTGTGACAATTTCATTTTCTGTTTCATCTTCGTTAAAAAAATCCTCTAATAAACTTCCTCCTCGTACTTTGTACCTCGACGTGTGTGTGTCGTGTCGTGTCTTGTTCTTCTTGTCTTTTTTGTTACTTAATAAATAATAATTGCAGCTGTTTACAAAGTATATAGATAAGTATATGAGGGTAAATAAATGTACTGAATTACTTACGTTCTTTTTTTGTTTGATTCCAGATGCGCCTGCAAAAACCAGAAGGACGGCCAAAGTCACTGGAGTTTTCACAGAGAAAGTAAGTAACAAATATTAATGTGTATGTCATATGTACTTAGGCGATTTATGGTAGTGGTGAAGTAGTTTTGGTAGTACTATTAGGTATAGGTAGGTACTTTATATGTACAATGTTAGAAATTTTTTTTGGGGGGTATGAAGATGACGATTAATGATCGTATCGTAATACTCTGTTTTTCCTGTTTAATGTATTGATAATTGCGTTCACTAGTCAGTGTTAAAAAGTTAAAGTTTGGTAAGTCTTAAGTGTTTGAGCAGTGTGTGTGTGTTGGAGTTGGACGCTTGTTTGGTTTTGCTTAATGGTAGCGTTATGCAAGTATGAAATAGTATTATTACTATACTTATTAAATGCTATTGCATAATAAAATGTACTTTTCGCTGTTCGTAATTCGTTGAATTTATAGTTTCTTTTTAGCTTTTTGGTGATGGTGGGGATGATGGGGGAAGAGGGTTTCCGCCTCTGTTGCGCCTCTGTCTGCTTCTGTATCATTTTCGTCCATCGTTTAACTTAGACTACGATCGTAATTTATTTTTACATGTTACGCTCTGTGTTTTTATTTTTTGTTAGATTATCTGAATACAGAGAATATAATATATTGCAGTTATAGTTCGTAGCTACAAACCTTAGCTTCGAAGTTTTATGTTCAATACTGTTTTTTTTTCTTGCAATTGTTTCACGGTCTTTTTACTATTCTGTAGCTATAGTCATTTCTTGTTGAACGAAATAAATATGTTTCGCAGTTTCGTAGCTGAGTCCTGTTGAATTGTTGAATGTTTCTTGTATAAACTCATAAAATTAAATTTATTACAATTCAACAACTGAAAGAGACCTACGGTACGGTGCTACTACCGACTACTACAGCTATATTGTACAGTCCACTAACGTTGGATGTGTACAGTGTAACCTCGTTTTCAGTATGCAGCTCTCCTAGACTATTTGACTATTATGTAGTTTATAGTTTCACATTGAAGTGTCTTCTGAGAGTTATTAAGTTTTTTAACATTCAGTACAGTTTGTTAGTTGCACGTGAGTTGGGAATTTGCGAACATTCTTTTTACAACAATTTACACTTTACAAGGAAACACTTGTTCTTGAATTATTTATCGATTTTTCATTTCCATTTCGGTTTCAAACAATGTGACTAATAACTATCTATACTACTTAGTATGTATTGTGCCTTCGATAGAATTACTTACTACAGTGCATAAGTATACGCAGTGTAGTATTAATTTATATTCAAAATACTATTACTATTGACGTCAGTGTTTTATTGCTTATTAAATAGCACCATTCAGAAGACAGTCAACAGTGTGATATTATATTAATGTGATAACCATTTTTGTTTTGTTCGATTCTTATTTACATTTCTACAATTTTATTTTTATGGAGTGTGTATTTAATATTTTTGTTTCCATTTTATTATTCTATTTTTTTAGAGCTTGGATGCGTGTGTACCGTGATATGGAGTTATCAACTGCTGTGACTGATCGTAGCAATGCCAATGCAAAGGATAGGGAAAATCTCTTGAGTTCATCCCCCACGGGTAGTAATAGCAAAGGGAAGAAGTCTTCGAAGGGTCGAAGTAAAAGTATTTTACATCTCCACCGTCTGGATTCATCCCAACCAGATGTAACAAAGGAAAATGTGAATCTAGATACAATTAGTACGGCTAGTGATGAGAGTCAGTGTTCCAGTTTGAAGCAGTCACAGCAGGCTGGAGCCTCTTTATTCCAGAGATTCTCCAAAACGTTTTCACTCAGATTTGGGAGTGGGAGCTCTTCGTCATCTTCAGGAAGTAAAGCCAAGAAAGTGAAATATCCAGTCGGCAGCTCGCCAGATCTATTTCATCGAGCTGATAGTGAAAATTCAAAGTGAGTTGATGCCTCGAAAATTGATAAAATTTTATAAGTAGATAATTTAATTATTTCTGGGAATTATTATTATTATCAAATTGCTATTTTATAATTTCCAGAGAATCAAATTCAAACTCAGGTTGGAAATGGCGCCAAAGTAGTTTAAATCCTCAGCGTGAAGAAAAATGTCGAAGTGGTGACTCAGGGATTGGGATATTAGCGGAAGATTCTGCCCTCCGGAATAAGTCGACGAGACGTCCGGGTGCAAGACGGGTAAAATCAGAGAATATCGATGCAATCCTTGAGGGACACAGCTTGAGTGGAAACCCTTCACAGCAATCTATTAATTCCTTATCAGCCTCAGCATTTATTCATTCATCTCCCATTCCACACATTGACTCTCCAATTTGTCGTAAATTATCTCTAGTCGAAATCCCAGATCATACTTGGGAAGTGAAGAGTAGAAATAATAGTGATCATGGAAGTGGGAGTGAGAAAAGTCTCGGTCGTGATCGTCAAGACCCACAAACTCCTCGGAAATTAAGTTCAGCTTCTCATGAACTCACAAAATCCTATGAAGACTTATTTGAAGCCAAGCTGGATGATGATGGATTTGTTTCTAGTGATGAACAAGACTCGTCGTGCTCAGACAAACCTAGTGCCAGTCCCAGTGAATTATTGATTAGTAATAACAACAACTGTAGTAACAATATGAGTAACACGACTGCCAATAATAACTATAGTAATAACATTAATACTAGTGAAAACTCAGAAACCACTTCTTCTAATGGACCTGTGGAGAAGGAAATTCCAGAAATAATTAAAACAGTCAGATATGATTGCGGCAAGATCATCAATAGAAGTAATAGTGGTAGTGGAAGCAGTTCTATTCGTGAAAAAGTGGTTAATGATATTTTGAAGACGGAACATAATTATGTGAAAACACTAAATGATATCGTTCAAGGATTTCTAGTTCCATGTAGGAGACGAACGGATTTATTTAGTGTGCGCGTTATTGAAAATATTTTTTCAAATGTAGAGGATATTTTGAGACTACATGCTCGCTTTTTGGAGGCTTTGGTTTCATGCCTGGACAAAGAAAATCCAGCAGATTCACCTGTTGGGCGTATTTTTACTCTTTGGGTGAGTGAAGGATTTCTGATATTTGCATGTACAATTTTCAAGTTGACCAAGTCGAAATTGTTGGTGAAAATCCTAACCCAGTAATGATTAATAAGCAGTGAATTATTTAAATCGCAACGAAAATAAGCTAATTTCTTGTGACTTTGTCGCTTTACTATTTTACAGACGGACGAGTTCGATTTATACTGTGATTACTGTTGCAACAATCCCATCTCTATGGTAAAAATTCAGAACCTCACCGTGAATCCTGAGTATGCAGAATTTTTCGAAGCTTGTCGACGTATTCAAATGATGGATAAACTACCCCTTCATGGTTTCCTATTAAGACCAATTCAAAGGATATGTCAGTACCATCTTCAGCTCAATGAGTTACTTAAACAAACAGAGGTGAGCATCTTGGAGACATTTTCCCAATATTGTGAAGTACCTACATAAGTTTTGCTTTTGATATTAAATAATTTATCCTTATAATTGGTTACAAATTATTTTTTCTTGTATTTAAGGAGGATAATAAAGATTACGAGTCAACTCGGGAAGCTTTAGATTCCATGAAAAAAGTAGCACAGAAAGTAAACGATACCCAGAGGCAGTTTGATTCTCTCCATGAAATTATGAAGCTTCAAAATTCTATGGATTTATTCGAAGTAATCCACCATGTTAATTATTAGAATAATGGAATGATTTTACAAATTCTATGAGTAATGACGTGTTATATCGAGTCCGAAATTTAACAAAACATTTAATTTATCTATTACAGGGCCCAAACCTGATGGAAAAAAGCAGTAGCATTTTACACCGTGGTGACTTGGTCAAAGCCCACCAAGGCAGAAAACACAAGGAAGTACATGTAATCGTGCTAGGCTCAGAGCTTGTTATTTGCAAACGACTTCAAAAGGTATGGTGCCTACTAGTAGCTCTGCACTACACAACACTAATACTTGTATTTTGTTTATAATGTCTTCAAAATTTGAACACTCGCGTTTAAAATGGAGCATCTAATTAACATTTAACTGCTTAATGTTTGCAGGATATAACTCGAAAAAATGGTCTTCTTTTTATGGGAAGAATCGATCTCAATCAGAAGAAATTGCACGATATTGACAGCAGTCAAGAAGGTACTAAAAAGATGTTGTGCAATTTTAATTACATGTTTTGCGATAAGTTAAGTTTCTAAACCATCGGAAAGAAACATAATTTTTAAATATTTATGTTATAATTTATAAAATTCCAGATGAAATCTTTGGTGTAGTTCATAATTCATGGAGAATTTACAGTAAAGAAAAATCTTGTTGGGTTCTATTCACAACAATGACAGCCACGGAAAAAACAACATGGCTTGATATTTTGAGCAAAGCCGGTTCTGACAAATTAACATCCACAATAAATCCAAAGATGCGAGATCGAGTGAAGGAACTAATCATAGAACAAAATCAGTTAACACTATTCAAGTCGCAGACTCAAAATCCCTATCAAAATAATACATTACCAAAATCCAAGAAAAGTGGCAAGTCCAAACTATCCAATGCAAATAGCAACAACAACAATAATAATACCAATAATTCCCATACAGCCATGTCAAAAGTTGACTCAGATGCCATGCTTATTGAAGTTGGGAAATTGAAGAGAAATAATCATTTCATTGTCTCCTCTAATGGCAATGGGAGTAATGGAAATGGTATCCTTAGTAGTAACTCCAATAATTCAAGAACTTCCTCAGTTCATAAAGATAATCGTACCTCTACATTTTATGTGTAATTAAGTATATTTAGGTTAGGCTTGGATGTTGAATTTTTGAATTTTCAATTATTTAAAGAATTATTTTCAAAATTAAACAACCAGCATCAGCTTTCTAGTTCATTCGTTCAGGCTAGTTTTAGTACTCTAGTGTATTATGTCAATGTGCAATTTCTATTTATAGCTTTAATTTGACTTAAGCAAACCTTAAAAACTATCAGTGTTATCTTTTTATCACCAAAATTATTTATTTAAGTTTAATTAATTTCGTTTTTAAGTTTAACATGTTATAAAACTAACTACTAGAATGTATATATTATTGAAAACGTTACTTAGAGATTAGAGATGAGTTTATAATTATTTATTTAACTAAGAAAATAAATCGCAATTAATTATTATTATTAATAAAACATTTGCTTATGCTATGATGTCTAGTTTTCTTTAAAACCCACCCTTTCGTACATTGTTATAATTGTATAGCATTTAGCTGAAAACGTGTTCGCTTTTAGTTGATGCAATTCATGCTTTAAAAAATATATATTGTGCAACTTATCAAAATTGTCAACTTTATTATTTCTAGGATTAGTTACATGATTTCACTTGATTATAAAAATTATGTAATACGTATCAACGTTTACAGTCTTAATTAGAAATTTATTGATTACAGTAATAAATGGTTGTCACTAAAAGTTATATGGATTGTGAGTTAAAAATTATAACATCCGCCGAAGTTTTGCTCAGGATGCGACTTAATATTTTCAAGCAAAACTTCTCTTCGCTGTTAAAATATTGTATCGTTACTGTTGGCATATGATACCCTTACTATTAGCTATTAATACACCAAAAAATCGAATAACGCAAATTTTAAATAATTAGGAGCTAAAAAATATATGCAATTACAAGAAGATTTACAAAAATAATTAAAATAGTACAAATTCCTACTAGGACTCAAATTATGTTAACCTTAAGAAAAATCGTATACCCAGTTGATTACGGTTCAAACAAGGACACGAAGTATTGTGCGCTTAATAAAAATTATATCTCTAATGCATATACAATATTTTGAACTGAAAGAATACAAAAATATACAAGTAATATGATGATCTGTCTGTAGATATACTCCAATCTCAACAGACAAAGCCCGCCAGAGGTTTTCTAAAGTAAAAAGGTAAGTAAAAAGGCTGCTGAGCTAATTTATTATCGATGCAAAAATCCAAACTGAGTAATAAACGTTGTTTCCTTTGATCACTCCGTAGTGCATGCGCATGGTGACATGTTTCAAAATCGACTCGTCAATGGTTCATGTTCAAAAGCTACAAATGGAACCAGGGGCTCAAACAGGACTTTCACATCTAGAAAAACAAATAATTTATTGTTGTTCCTTACGTCAAATAAATAGTTAGTCCCTTGGTGCCATTTTTATACAAAAAATATATTTATCGAAGCTGCTATTTCAAAATGTATCCTTACCTTCAGCATTGGCTTGGTCCATGTCGTATGCAAAAACAAAGCTGTCTAATGTGCTGCACAGTTTCAGCCATGGTATGTGAGCTAGTACTGGGTTCTTTTTCTTACGAAACCCTTCAGGTAGCTTCCAGTCATAATTCTTTCCAGAATCAAAGACAATCTTCACTTTTTGTAAATCTGCAATTCAAAAATAGGCAATAATAAATTGGTAGGTTATTAGCAACTGAAAAGCCAACTCTTTAGATTTATCTGCCACATAAAATTTACTATATAACAGTAATCAAACTTAAATAATTGTTTCATATTTACGATTTAGAAATTTAAACGTTTAAAGAAATTATTCAAGATAAGTTGGAGGCAAAGATACGTACGTTGAAGATCGCTGATTTTAGAAAAAAACGATACTAAACTTTCTGCACATTTCCAGAAACCTCCGTCGTAGGAAAAGCCACAGAGTACAATCCACGTTAAGCCTTCCCAGGGAAGAATCCAGTCGCAGTTCCCTGACTTAAATGTACCGTTCCCGTTTCCGACCTTAAGACGTTTTACATTCGGGAACTTTTTCCCTAAAGCAAGCATTCCAAACTTGTCCACTGTAGCAACGTCCCGTTTATTTAATGAAATATTCAGCGTCAACTGATTGATACTTGACATGGGCTGGACCAAACATTTGTTCTGATTAAATTCGTCTTTGGGGAAATAATTTCGAATGCTCTCCTCAACACATGACTTTAAATTCAATTCAATTATATACAAAGAAGGAAACATTTTGGCTGTATCCATATCTTCAGGGAAAATCGGGGGTTGGACTTGAACACTTTCTTGAACCCAGACAATTAATTTCTTTAGGTTGACCAGGGCTGGTATTTTCGTTTCATTTTCAGATGGGGAAAATAGTTTGTATGGAAAACAACTCAAGCTCTTTAAGCTCTCTTTGCTGGATATTAACATTTTTCGGCAAGCTACATAAATCTCTATAGAAGGGCTATAGAATCTTGCAGGGACTTGTAGGTTATCTAGCTTTGGGCCTAAATTTGCAAGTTGGAGAAGCCAATAGCCCCCGTCATGAAGGCAGTCGCTGTACTCTTTTATAAGATCAATTCTTCCTGCCTTTTCGATTGCTTCCAGAAAATTACTTTGATAATTTGAGCATTGTAGATTCGGTGCAGAATTAATTAGATCCTCATACACGGCAGGGAAACGTACGTAGGACATCCACATTTTTTTCAGAAATGGAAGTGTGACGGGCTCATGAAAAAGTCTCACGTGCTCTTCTGGCCAGGGATCATCAAAAAATATATAATCCTGAAGAATTACTAATTCACCTGCTGGAAGTGGTTCGAACTGTAACTCATCCTCATCATCAGCTTCTTCCTGTTCGGAAACAACGGATTCAGCATCGTCAAGCAGCACCTCATCGTCCTCCTTTAAATTATTATCTTCTTTGGCATCCAAGTAAATTGAGCCTTCTTCATCTTCCAATTTATCATCCTCCTTTTTCTCGTCTAATGATCCAATTGGATCCTCGTAAACTGAGCTGGCCTCATTCTCGTCATCAGCATCAATCCCCGAGGACTGAGAATCCCCATCATCATCATCATCATCATCATCGAATTCATCGCTATCCAGTTCAACGGAAATTTCTCCTTCCGTTTCACTTTCGTCATCTTCTTGCCCATCTTCTTGGTCAAGGTTCAAGGATACGTCTAAAGAGGGGGGAGTAGTGAAAGCAAAGTCAACTGAAAGGTCTTCAACATGTGGGAAATACTTAATAAGAAGGTCCTTTAGCTTCTCGGGGGGCTGGGGTTCAGGCTCTAGGTCATAATCTTCCTCGCCGAGAAGATCTGTTAAGAATAATTGTGTAAAATTGGGTCCGTATACTCTAAAAAACTGAGTCAGATGATTAAAATCAAAGTTAATATTGTCTGGATGAGCATTTGAGTCTGCATCCCATTCCCAAGCTTCCATCTCTAGATCAAGGCAGGCGAAAGGGAACCTCCTCTTGGAATCACTAAAGTGTGCATGGATCCCGCTGATTTGAGATGGTAGCAAGTCATATTTCTTTCGAAGCACCTTGCGTATTGTAAGTTTAAGTGACTTTTTCCTAATTAGCGTACTCACTGCTATCTCATCCCATAGTTTGTTCACCAGTCGAAATTGCTTAAGGTCTCGGGCACGTGAGTGATTAAATATGTTGTGCACGATCTACAAAGAAATGGAATAAAAAAATCTATACTTTTGTGCATACTCGAGACAAACTTATGTCCTAAACATAAGTTTGGACATAAACATTAATCCAACATTCCGATATTAGAAAGCAACCAGTCTGCCATTTGCGAGTTCCTAATTTGAAATTACTAATTATATATATAGGACTGTGGTAACTGTTTATTACGTTAATAATATAACTAATTAATTTATTTGTTATTAGGAGTACGTACCACATGATTTTCCAAAACCCGTTCTTCGAGAGAACTCTGTTGTGGGAAGATTACGACTTCGTGTTCAACAGTATTCATGGAAATTGAAAGATTCGAACTATTAGTATTCAAGCCGGACATTTTCAAGGGCAGTGATAAAGAACAATTTTCATCTTCGTAATTGCTTAAATTCTGCTGTAAATACACAAAATTCAGTTACTATCAACTATTTTAATTAATATATTATCGAATTTTGATTTTTATATTTATAGGTAGTACTACGTTCAGTTTATATTAGCAGTTACATTACAATCAACAACCGAATTAATTTCAAGTTACAAGGTATTGTAGTTTGGGTTAATAGTTAAAGTTTTGCTAAAACGGTCCACTGTAACCTCTGACCACTGACAGGAGCTATGAACTCTCGGTCTCGGTTGCCACTACAGTACATGGATTTCTTTGTTAGGAAATGGAAATGTTTTCAGACCTTTGTGAACTGCCAAACCACTCTTAAAAATCTCGTTTACACTCTTATATTCTTATCCCTTTCTGTGCTAAATTTACGATTCTGGATGATATCCACCACTTACTCCTTTTTGTTTTTTACTCGGCGGCTGATCCTCCGTTTCCTTTTCAGTGTCGGGTAAAGTCCGCTTTTTCAATAATAAGAAACCACTGCCCATATTTGCAACTTTTAATAAGAACAGTGAAATACAAGCAAGTAAAAGAAAAAGTTCCAAAACACCTATAGAAGTTACGATAGTAAAAAAAAGGTACATCGCAGCTCACCTAATGACCTGACGTCATCTAACTAGTAACTAGCAAGAAAATATTAACAGTTTCTGGTTGTCCTTTTTTTTTACAAAGTTTGTGCACAGACTATTTAATTCTAATTTGCTGGTTTCACGTTTCACTGATAAGCGAACGATAGCGGAGCCATAAACTTACATACTTACTAGTTAGATACAATATTGAAAATGGAAATATTCAGCCTCTGTGAATAAAAACTACAGCTTACTGCAACTGCAGCGCAGGCTGCCGCCATATTATATAGTCAA
>JAQFZE010003894.1:0-11926 GCA_034695245.1 Dicyrtomina saundersi
AACTTGTTAATTTTGGTTATGATTGAAAACTTTTTAGGAAATTCGCCTAAATGTCTAAATTATTGATTATTGGTTTTCTCTTCGCGTGTTTAGTTCCTTCCTTCTTTGATTTTCAGTGCGCACAGTTTCTGTCACAGCCAAGGATATTTGTGCTAGCAAGAAAGTGAGAAGTAAAGCAAGTTGTTACCGGGTGTTGCCGGGTTTCGGATTCCGGATTGGCCCATCTCCAATATTCCCTAAAGCCCCCTCATACCGACTATTGCCGAAATCGAAATGCCGAAATGTTACTGATTGAATGGGGAATTAATGCATTAGGCACTCGTGAACTGCACAGCCGTATAAATATGCATACACATACAATTCTTTTGTTGCAAACTGACACACGAAAAAGTTTGTTTTCGTTCTCCCATTTTCTTGACGTTAGAAATAGAATCTCTCTGTGGACTATGTGGACTGGAATGATTTAAACTGCCGGTATCGGTATGACTTCTTATTTTCCTCATATAGCTAATACCGAACCAGTTGATATGCATATGAAAGTATTATTCACTGCATTATGAACTATTATTTAGTATTTTCTCTGACAATAGTAACATGTCTTCCTGAAGCTTTAAAATACCTTTTAAAAGTATATCTAGGTAGGTAGTTTCAAAATACATATAGCATTCTTCCAATCTCACTCATTGCAAATCTATATAGACTAATGCTTTGAAATGTATAATTTTCTACAAATCACGCATTTTACAAAACTATTATATTCTAGACGTATATAATATTAGCATTAGCATTTTTAGTTAATTTTAATATCGTTTGTAAAGAACCAAAATGACTTATGTCCAATTTAAGCTGGAATCAAAAAGAGCTATGTCAAAAAAACAAAATGAGAAATATGCTTAAAATTTTAATTATTATGAGTTTTTGAAAAGCGTAAATTGCTCTATTTGCATGTTTTTAAAAAGTTCAAAATTTTGTATTTGCATGTTTTTAATAAAGTATAAAATGTTCGATTTGCATGTTTTAAAAAATTGCATAATGTGCTATTTGAATGCTTACAAGACATATTTCAGTATTTCTGTAGATAGTAGATATTTTTGTTAGCTAGAAATGGATATGGGTCATTTTGGTTCTCCACCGACAATATGCAATTAAATTATTGTTCATAAAATCAATTTATTTTAAGCGTACAATACTCGGAAATCTAAATTTTTTTTATAGAAACTGCTTAGATGAAACTAAAACAATATTTTTCAGACATAAAACTGTCATAAAACGATGCATAATTTTTTCGGGTGCTTCTATATTGGTATTTATGATGATTTTTAATTCTACCAAAATAATATCATCCGTTAAAGTAGAGTGCAACCGACAACACTTCCAAAGCTATTATTATTAAACCTAGTATTTAGTGTTGTACAAAAAAGATAGGCACTATTCTTTATTTTAAGTTTTAGCTCCAATGAGTTAAGAGTCAAGTGAATAACATTGATTTTCTGAATTTTAACAGCTACGTTATGATTATGACATTTTAAATTGTGCTGATATTCAAGATTACTCACCTATTTTACTCATCGTCAGATTCAGGATAGTTGTGCTAATTTAAATTTCAAAACAAATAGGCTTCACTGATCAAGTTATGTAATGTGTGTAATCGCGCTTTCTCGCTTGCAATTATTCACAATAAAATAATCCTCGCATTACACTTTACACCCGTCTTCTTTCTTTCAGTTCAGAATCGGCATCGACAACTTTTTGCTTCACTCGTTACTTTGCTACTGACGCAGATCTCCTTGGCTCTGGGTAAAACTGTGCACACTATAAACCAAAGTTTAGGAAAACTACTTAAAAGAGAAAATCACATTACAAAAATAGATCGATAGCTGTATTGACTTAAATACAATTTATTTCAATCATGTCTGGTGAAAATAACTTCAATTTAAAAGTGAAAATGAGCTCAGAATTCAATCCACTGCTTTGGTTTGTGTGCAAAATTTGTAGACAGGCTTTTCCAGACACTGACAAATTGAAGAAGCATCAAATTCGAAAGCATGCCGAGGACTGCAAGAATGTCAAGTGTATCGTGTTTGAAGAGAGACTTTTTGACAAACAGTAAGTTTAAATTAATTTATAGTTGATGATAGCTTAAAAGTGATTATTAGTGGAAGTAAAAGTACATGGCTAATTATAAAATAAGTCATGATTCTTTGGCATCAATAATTATATATTTTGTATAAATATATAATTTATATCATTGTATTTTTGTGATTACTTTCAACTATTGATACACTTTTATGAAATTTGTGGCTTTCCTAATTTGTTTCAACAGGTGGATCCCCTCCGATAATTACTTTCCTGAATCAAATTCTGAATTTACCAATGAAACCTTAATTGAAGTCGCACCTCTGACGACTAAATGTGGATGTCAATGCCACTCCACTTCAGCAGTTCCTGCGGAGACGCAAACTGAAAGTTTTCTACAACTACCGATGCATGAGCCAAATCCTTATGTTTTGGTAAAAAGACTGACTTCAGAAGAACTGAATACAGCATTGAATAGACACGCAGAAAAGCGGATATTTCAATCGAATGGCTGTTCCGAAGAAAGGAAACGGACCAGCAGATGGTATGATTATCTTTTACTACACTGTTCATAGTACTTTGTTTTACATACTCAAAAATGTAACTTGTACGATATATTGATGGACGCTTACGCCCTACATTTTCCACGGTACTTAAGTGAGTCTACCTATACCTTTAATTATCGAAGTTGGACTGATTTCGTTTCAAGCTTTGAAGCTTTGAATTTTGGTTAACACCCCCACCAACTATTAAACTGTCTCCTGTAACTAACTCGAAAGAATTAACAATTGTTATTATATTAATGAATTAAATACTTTTCTAGCCTTAACAACGAGGACGATGTTCAATCGCCAAAGCAAACAAAAGAATACTTCAATCATCAAGAGAATCACCAAGACCCAGGCCAGGAATTGCTAGCCGACCAAAGCAAGTTTGTTTCGCCTCCGGAACTTCTTCAAAACATTGTCACTCAAACGGCAGAACTTAGCACGCGCGTATTGCCAGAGCCAGATGAAATTTCGCCAACTGATCCTTTGAGTGCGAATTTCTACCCTCCTCCTTCGTGCTTCGAAGAACGTATTGAAAATGTACAGAATTCCGAAGAAAATAGGTTGGAAGAAGCAGTTAGTTTTACACTATTAGAAGGGGAAATTCATGTTGAGTTGTTGTCAGTGACCAAGCAAATAAAATCCTCAACGGAGCATTCAGACCCAGTAAATCAACGACTTCCAAAATCTAAAAGCCACAAAAGATCACCCCTTTCCGCCGAAGAACAAACAAGAAATGCTGCCAACAAATCGTCAAAGCCCAACCAGAGTCCATATGTTTTAGTCAAAAGACTGACGTTTGGAGGACTGAATACATCAATAACACAAAATTCGGAGAAAAGGATAACTATTAAATCTATTACTAGGTGTAAAGAAAGAAAACGGTAAGAAGAACAGAGTTTTCTTAATAATTCAACATAAATTGAATGAATATAGATTTTAATTCAAATTAATTAAAGCAAATAGTGGTCAGCCCTTTATCTCCTTTTTTTATATTTAGTTACTTCACTTTAAGCTGTATTAGTTATATACAATCCAAAAGGACAAAGTAATCTTAAAAATGGTACACTAGCTAAAAATTAGGAACTAATGAAATATGACTAACACTTTATACTTTTAGGTTTAGAGAAGATTACAATCTGTCACCTCCTGCAATTGAAAACTGCTTACAACATCGAAATCAAGAACAAGATTTCCCTGCGGGGGAAAACCATTTAGTTTTTAATTCAGAATTGTTTCAAGAAATTGTCGCTCCAAAAGCAGAACCTGACAGAGATGCAATTTCTGAAAACGGACAATTTTCGTCAATTATCTCTTTAGGTGATCCTCCAGTAAATGCTCTATCAGACATAAAATATGTTGCAAATATACAAAACATTGAAGAAAACAACGAGCAATTACCAACCGGAACTCAGATTTTGGAATACCAGGAACAGCATTTCGAAGAATTTGGAAGTAGTGTTAGCACGAAAATTTGGTGTAGCAGGTCAGACTTTCATAGTACTGACACATCCACTTTGGCACAACCATCTGTTACTAATTTCGGCAGCTTAAACATTTCTCAAGTTAACGATGACAACGAAAACCTTTCGGAAACTAATCATGCGGAACGAATTCCGATAATAAGAGACGTTGACTCTCAAGCCTCAGTCACTGAAGGTATCTGCCCGTCTGATTCTGAATGTTTTGAAATGGAAAATCCAATTTCTCCAGGGTTATCTGATGAAGTGGAATTTGTAGAGGAACATCATTTGCCAACCTCTGTCGTCAGTGAGATTGGTGTTAGTGACGATGACATCCAACTGACTCAGGGGTCCGACACCGAAAATACACAATTTGACGGCCAACCACATTGCAATGAAGAACTAAGCAAAAATACTGTTTTTGCCACTTCCAGTGCGTGTCCCATTCCTTTCAGTGCACTCACTGCCACCCACGCTTCACCGGAGCTCGAATCGTTAGACACCTCCAAAAATGGACAACCACGTTACAGCACACGAGCTAAAAGAAAGAAGCCAGAAGTTAATTATTCCGAAAGCCACATTTGCTCAGGCTGCAACCTTGATTTTGATTCCTTCGATGACCTTCAAGACCATCAAACATTGTGTAAAAAACGTAATCGCGTAGACTCTGTGATTAGAAGCGATGAAAATAGCCTCCAGGTCAGCCTAATTTCAAGCAGTGCCAACTCCGGCAAAGTTAAGAAAATCACATTAACTGTCACAGATGGCGACTCTGATTACGCCGCTGCTGGAGATGAAGATGTGAGCGACAGCGACAGTGAAAATGAAAATAATAATTATGTATTAAAGCCAATGCCCGACGTTGATGCAACTGTTGTAAAATTATGGAAAAGAAAGACTAACAAAAATCCTGCACCTAAAAACATTCTTCTTCTGCACCAGTCATTGAATGTGGACAGTTTAGACGTAAACTTGGAAAACCCTGTGACTTGCAAATTATGTGCAACCAAACTGATCTCCACGCTGGAAGTTAAACTTCACAGTGAGAATTGTTGGCTGCACAATAAATATCGTCATGTTTTCTGCACAATTTGTGATCAGAGGTTCAATGACCCAGCAAAACTAAGGGATCATAACAGCAATCAACATCAACTTTCGAAAACATGTGCACCATCGGAGGACGAAAAAAATCAACAAAGTAATCGAACCGAACCTGAAAAAAATCCGTCACTACGTCAGTGGCTTACCATTTATCAGGAAATAGATCCAAAGAATATTATTGCTCTCGAACCGGATCCTTTAACATCTGTAACCGTTACAGTTAGTGATTCCTCACCGGTTAAATGCAGATTGTGCTACGAACTTCTCACCACGGAAGCTGACCTTAAAACCCACGTTACAACTTGTTGGCTCCACAATAAAGCAAAGCACTGCTACTGCATTCCCTGCAACCTCAACTTTGCCACTAACAGCTATCTTCTGGTTCATAACCAAGCAAAACACCTCAACGACGCATTGACTTCACTCACGTGCCTCAAATGCAATCATGAATTTCCCACGGAATCCGAATTTGCGAAACATAAAGAGTCTCTTGGAACATTTCTTAATAGAAGAAATAAAACAAAATCCCCCAAAGTCGCTAATTTAATTGGTTCTGCCGCCAGTTCTAACACAATGGCGTACTTGTTCGAGTGGTTAAAAGGTCGACGACAAATCAAAAACCTTGACGGATCAGAAAATATTATTCTAGTGGATCCGGAACCTACAGCAAATAACTTCGAAAAAATCAATTTTGACAATCCCATCACCTGTCTCTTGTGTCAACTTGTGTTTACTACGGCTATGGTGTTACGGAGTCACATCCGAGATTGTTGGACACGAAACAAAGGAAGGCATCGCTATTGTGTCATTTGTAAAAATGCTTTTAAAAAACCTCAGATTCTGCAGGATCATACAAAGACGGAGCATTCAGAAACGCAAAGAGACTCTTTTACATGTGCATTTTGTGACCAAGAATTTTTCGACGAAAAAACCATTGAAGAACATGAAGAAGCACACAAAGATCCGAATTTCCTCCCTTTTAAATGCCCACATTGCTCAGAATCATTTACGGACAAAAATATTCTTTTAAAGCACGTGACTTTATCACACAAAGGACTCCGAAAGGTTGCAGGACACAAATGCAAAATATGTCTCAAATCCTTTCCGGCACCAAACGCGCTAAATGACCACAACCGATCTGTTCACACTAGGGAACGACCTTTTATCTGTAAATTCCCAAACTGTAGCTTTGCATGCTCCTACAAAGGAAATCGGCAATTGCACTATCGTACAAAGCATAGGGAAGAGTCAGGATTAGAACCTCAGCAGTTTTCCTGCCCCACTTGTGGAAAAACATTTAAAGAACAATTTTTAGTAACTGTTCACCTCAAACGAAGTCACACGCAGGACAGGGCTTATAAATGTACTCATGAGGGCTGTACGAAAGCTTACAAAAATAAAAATGCATTGACTGAGCACGTAAGGGTCCACACCGGGGAAAAACCGTACGTGTGCGAAGAGTGCGGGAAATCCTTTGCTAGAGAATGGGGTTTCATTAAACACAAGCGATCTCACGCGGGAACTTTAAACCGAGCGCAGTGTCATTTGTGTCCGCGGAAATTCCTGGGAGGCTGGGAACTCAAACAACATTTGAAGATTCATCAAGAACGAAAGCAGTTTAAGTGTCAATTCTGTAAAGTTGAATGTGCTACGGCATCCTATTTGAAGAAACACGAGAAAACTCACGGAAATGAACGTGGCAGTAGCAGCGAGGAAGACAGTAAAAGTTCTACTGATTCTGACGTCTAAGAAAACTGGCTGGAAATATTTTATGCAATTAAATCAATGTTTAAAGTGCAAAGTATAAATTAGTGTAAGAACATAAATTCGAATACTATATACCTAGGTATGTATTGAAAATATAAAGACATGCACTATGTTACTAAAGTATCCATCAAATAACCTATACAGTATTTTAATTTTTATGACCGTATATAATAGCAGTGGCTAAAACACAGCTTGTACTTTTATTTATTGAATACTCAGAATTATTATTATCATATTATTTCGTTTTGATTTTGTTCACATCACGTCACATGATAATTTTAAAATTACGGGAGTTGTCGTTAGTTGAGACCGATCACCATTGATGATGGTTACATTATCATGTTTCCCATGCTTATGTAGCAATAATACAGCTCTAGAAACTCATGTGTTCTTCCTTTTATGTGCATGTAATATTTAGCTTGTGTTATTAACAGTATTACACTTTACGCAAATTGTTTTGTCAATCCGCCGCTGCGTCTTTTATATTTTTTACATCATTAAAAGTATCTTGCATAATGATTAAAATGTACTAAAATTACTTTATAATTCATTAATTAACATTTAAATGATTACATGCTGTGTACCGTATTTTATAAATACGACTGAATTAAACAGATTTAGGAATACAAAAGCTCATTACTTACATTTTGTGCAGTGTTGTCATGCCATTTAATTATATGAATAGCTGGCCTTACTTCATGATGATGGCATGGAATTGTAATAGCTACATTATGATTACTCAATTATTTCATTCATATTCTGGATAGTTGGGCTAATTTTAAGTTCAAAACAAATAGGCTTCACTGATCAAGTTGGCATCCGGCATCAACAACTTTTTGCTTCACTCGTTACTTTGCTGCTGATGCAGATATTCTTGGCTGCGGGAAAAACTGTGCAGACTGAAAACTAAAGTTTGGGAAAACTGAAAGAGAAAATCACATTAAAAAAAAATAGATCGATAGCCGTATTTACTAAAATACTATTCATGGCAAAATACGTCTGATGGTGAATATAATTTTAATTCAAAAGTAAAAATGAGCTCAGAATTCAATCCACTGCTTTGGTTCGTGTGCAAAATTTGTAGACAGGCTTTTCCAGACACTGACAAATTGAAGAAGCATCAGATTCGAAAGCATGCCGAGGAATGCAAGAATGTCAAGTGTATCGTGTTCGAAGAAAGGTTTTTTGACAAACAGTAAGTTTAAATACAATTTATAGTTGAAAGTTTAAAAGTAATTATTAGTAGAAGTAAAAATGCATGTCTAATTATAAAACAGGTCATGATTCTTTGACATCAATAATTATATAGTGTGCACTTTTGCGTTTACTTTCAACTGTTGGTACACTTTTATAAAAGTTATGGCTTCCCTAACTCGTTTGAACAGGTGGATCCCCTCCGATAATTACTTTCCTGAATCAAGTTCTGAATTCACAAATGAAAACTTGATAGAAGTCGCACCTCTGACGTCTAGATGTGGGTGTCACTGCCACTCCACTTTTGCAGTTCCTGCGGAGACGCACAATGAAAGTTTTCTACGGCTACCGAAGCATAAGCCAAATCCTTATGTTTTGGTGAAAAGACTGACTTCAGAAGAACTGAATGCAGCATTGAATAGACATGCGGAAAACCGGATATTTCAATCTAATTGCTGTTTAGAAAAAAAGAAGCGGACCAGCAGATGGTATGATTATCTTTCACTACACTGTTCATTGTACTTTGTTTTACATACTCAAAACTGTAACTTGTATGATATATTGATGGACGCTTACGTCCTACATTTTTAACTAAATACTTAAATGAGTCTACCCATTACCTATTACCTTTAATTATCGAAGTTGGACTGATTTTGCTTCAAGCTTTGATACTTTGAATTTTAGTTAACACCCACCAACTATTAAACTTTCTCCTGCAACTAACTCGAAAGAATTAACAATTGTAATTACATTAATAAATTAAATACTTTTGTAGCCTTAGCAAAAAGGATAATGTTAAATCGCCAAAGCAAACAAAAGAATACTTCAATCATCAAGAGAATCACCAAGGCCCAGGCCAGGAACTTCTAGCCGACCAAAACAAGTTTGTTTCGCCTCCGAAACTTGTTCAAAATCTTGTCACTCAAACGGGAGAACTTAACACACACGTATTGCCAGAGCCAGTAGAAATGTCGCCAACTGATCCTTTGAGTACAAATTTCTACGCTCCTCTTTCGTGTTTAGAAGGTATTGAAAATGTGCAGAATCCTGAAGAAAATAGGTTAGAAGAAGCAATTAGTTTTACACTATTAGAAGGGGAAATTCATGTCGAGTTGTTGTCAGGGACCAAGCAAATAGAATCCTCAGCGGAGCATCCAGACCCAAGGAATCAACTACTTCCAAAAACTAGAAACCACAAAAGGTCACCCCTTTTATCTGAAGAGCAAACAAGAAATGGTTCCAAAAATCCGTTAAAGCCTAACCAGAACAGTCCATATGTTTTAATCAAAAGACTGACTTTCGGAGAACTTGAAACGGAAACGCAGAATTCGGAGAAAATGATAACTAAACCTGACTGTGGGTGTAAAGAAAGAAAACGGTAAGAAACATGGAGAGTGCTCTTAATAATTCCACCTAAATTTGAAAACAGATTTTAATTCATATTGATCCAAACATGTGCTGGTAAACTCTTGAACTCCCATTTTAGTTACTTCACTTTTAATGTTAATAGGTAATTTTAAAACATTCTTGAGTTGTTTTTTTCTTATTGTGTATTGTCGTTAAGCATCCAATTTTGCAAAATTATTTAAAAATTTTATTTGTGTTATGTCGAGTTATGTAACTTTGAACTTACAGCCATGTAAAACATTTCAAACTTTATTAATACTTATATATGAAATCCAGAACGGCATAGTAATCTTAAAAATGGTACAGTAGCCCAAAATTACAATCTATTGAAATACGTCTAACACTTTTAATATTTAAAATTTGTAGGGTGAGAGACGATAACGACCTGTCACCTCCAAAAACTAAAAATTATTTACAACATCGAAACCAAGAACAAAATTTCCTCGTGGGTGATAACAATTCAGTTTGCAATCCAGAATTGTTTCAAGTAATTGTCGCTCCAAATGCAGAACCTGACAGAGATGTATTTCCTGAAGACGGACAATTTTCAACAATTTCCACTTCAAGTGATCTCTCGGTTAATGCTCCATCAGACATAAAATATGTTGCAAACATACAAAACATGGAAGAAACTGACGAACAGTTACGTACCGAAACGCAGACTTTGAAATACCAGGAGCAACATAGCGCAGGATTTGAAAGTAATGTTAGCAAAAACATTTGGTGTAGCAGGTCAGACCAAAATAGTGCTGACACATCCACTTTGGCACAACCATCTCTTTTTGATTTCGGATCGTTAAGCAGAGCTGACGTTAACGATGACAACGAAACCTTTTCCAAATTTAATAATTCTGAACAATTTCCGATAATTAGGAACGTTTACTCTCAAGACTCAGTCACAGAAGACATCTGCCCATCTGATTCTGAATACTTCGAAATGGAAAATCCAATTTCTCCCAAGTTATCTGATGAAGTAGAACTTGTCGAAGAACGACGCTTGCCCGCCTCTGTCTTCAGTGAGATTGGTGTTGCTGGCGATTATATCCACCTCACTCAAGAAACTGACACCGAGAAAATACAATTTAAAAGTCAACAACATTGGAATGAGGAATTAAACGAAAATACTGTGTGTGCCACTTTCAGTGCTTGCCCCATTCCTTGTAGTGCACTCACTGCTGTCAACGCTTCAACGGAGCCCCAACCGTTTGACACTTCCAAAAGTGGACCACCACGTTACAGCACACGAGCTAAAAGAAAGAAACCAGAAATCAATTATTCCGAAAGCCACACCTGTTCCAACTGCAACCATGATTTTGATTCTTTCGATGACCTTCAAGACCATCAAATGATATGTACACAACAGAATCACGTCGACTCTGTGAATAGAAAAATTAGAAATAGTCACAGACCAAATCTGATTCCAAGCAGTGCAAACACAAGGAAAGATAAGAAAGTCACTCCAAGTGTGACAGACGACGACTCTGATTTTGCTGCAGCTGAACTTGAAAACATAAGTGATAGCGATAGCGAGAGTGCTAATGATGACGATATAAAGCGAGTAAAATTGCCGGAAGGAGACATATCAGGTGATGCTATAACTGTTACAGTTCCTCAGGATCAGAAACAATCGCAGCTAAACGAAAATTTAGGGAACAGGAATTTGGCTTTGCTCGAATGGTTGAAAACTCAAAAACGAGCACGTTTCCCGGACGGAAGCAAAAATAAAATTCATGTCTGCACCGATGCATTCGACACCTTGAAACGTCTTGGACCCAAAAACTACATTACATGTAAACTTTGCGCAACAGAACTGGACACTGAATTCCACCTTAAGAATCATGTGGCGAACTGTTGGCTTCACAATCAGAGTAATCACCTTTATTGTATCCCTTGTTGCCTTCGATTTGCCAAACCACGAACCTTGGCGAAACATTTTCAGGAAAAACAATTCTACGTCGGTCACCTTCAGTTAAGAAGGAAATATGGTCCACATATCTTGGATTCAAACGTTGGCGAAGTTGACGAGCAAAACGTCCACCAAAGACAACTACCAGTCAACGACACTGACCTTCATCCATCAGAACCCGTTTCCGGCGATAAAGTCCTTCCACTTCTTCAGTGGCTCCAGATACAAAAGAATAATCCAGACAATGTCATCGCCCTGGAACCAGACCTATTTCAATCCCACAGCAACTCCACAGCCGCTGATTTTGTCATAAATGAGTCTTCCCCAATCAAATGTAAACTCTGCCTTCAACTCCTTACGTCGGACTTTCTTCTCCGAAATCACGTGGAAACTTGTTGGTCTCAGAATAAAGCAAAACATCGCTACTGCGTTCCATGTAACAAGTATTATAAAAGTGGTTTCAG
>JAQFZE010003895.1:0-11926 GCA_034695245.1 Dicyrtomina saundersi
GTAGTGAGTGTAAAAAGATTAGCATTTAATACATAAGATATATCAAGGGTATTTTTAGACCCCAATGATTGTAATTTTAGTTTGCCCTTTAGCCATAAAGATTTGTTAAATAAGTAAATATAATATTTTGTAATAGTTGTATATTTATAGTATTATAATAATGTAAACTAGATGTTTAATGTAATTATGGTATAGAAGATATAGCATAGAATAAATAAATGTCATGTATTTGTAAGATCTGTATGTTTTAATTGTTTAGTATATAAGCAAACTAGCTGTCTAATTTAAACATAATTTGTAAAATGTATATATATTTAATTTATACTAAGCTTTCGCTTGTAGGAAGTGTATATACTTATATTATAGTGTAGTTGTAACCTAAATATCTAATGTATATATGAATGTTAGGTATACCGTTCAATAATTAAGTGTTCTGTATTTGTAAGGCTTGTACATGATTGTTTGTGTATAAGCAACCTAGCTGTTTTATGACAACGTTATTTGTGAACTACATATATTTATTAAATACTAAGCTTTAGCTTGTAAGAAGTGTATATATTTTAAGTATAGTGTAGATGTAACCTAGATATATAATGTAAATACTGTAAAGTATACTGTTGAATAATTAAATATTCTGTATTTCATGTATATAAATGTTTCAATTGTAATAAATTTAAAAAACATGTTTTCTTGTATACAAACCTGCTTTGTGTACTAATACAGCTCATACACGATTTGACTGGCCTGAGTGATGCATATTATTATATGGCGCTGCACATATGTTTTAATCGCTGTCTTAATTTGCATTAGATTTTGCACACCTTGGTAAACCCACTAATAATTCGCATAACTAATTATACATTTGATGGTACTACATATCTACATGTCTCTTTCACTAATTTCATAACATTGCATTTCGGTTAGTTGAATCACATCCCTCCCTCTCCCTATTCTCCTTACCTAGCTTCCAGCCTCCCAGGTATCCCTAGCCTCCATTCATCCCAATCCCAAGATGTACCTCCCTTTTCTTTTTTTACTTTCACCCATTTAACCACATTAAAAACCAAACAATAACCATGCCTGTAGTTAGGGTACTGGGATTAAACATTGTTTTAGTATTGTGAAATTGCCTTTTTAATGCCTGTTATGTGCCGCCTGCTTGCTCTTCCAAATTTAGATTTCCTGCTTCCGTATTGTTAGTGAACTATGAAAAGATTGTTAATTTGATTGTTTAGCTTAAAGTCAGTTTTCATTCAGGTTTTAGTGAAGCAGAATATGCCTGGATGTTTATATAGTATTGTTTTGTTTTTGAACTGCGTTGCTTGGCATTCCATTCACGTTTCAGTAAAGAATTTTGTCAAGTTTAAAAAGGGCACTGTGTACATTTCTGAATGAATGTTTTGTATTTTTGTAGTCTTGCATTACGTCTTTAGAGCAGTGGGATTCTCCACTTTTGTCCTTATTTTCTCTATTTACGATAGTTACATTTGTATGGAGATGTAAGTGCCAGCCAATTTTCTAATTTTCTTTTGTTGAATTCAGGTTGTCATAAGCGTCTATCGGAGTTGCTTCTCTATTCACTTTTGACTGAGGTTTTTTCAGTCTTTCGGTTTGCTTGTGCTTCTGAATGCGCGGAGGATGTTTTGCGTTGATGAAGACATTTTGAAGTTGTTAGAAGTTTTTAGTTTCAGTTTGTTGGACGATATTAACATTTTGTCTTTTAGTTTGAGAAAGTTCACACTTATTGGCCTGATTTTTCCTTCAATTGTTTCCTCTAGGTTTCTTGTGGTGTCGATTCCTATGTTTAAATATCCGATTTCAGAGAGTACCTTCCTTATTAGAATTTCTCGTGTCCCCCATGTTTCATCTGGTTTTTCGAGTATTTTACTAAAAATCAAATTGCCTTTTGTTAACTCAAGTTGCTTGAGATTAATTTTATTTTTGAAAGTGCTGGCTTTAGTCTTCAGTATTTGATTTTCTGTTTGGAGTTCGTCGATTAAAATTTCTTGCTCGGATACTTTTGCCTTAAAGGTTTCCACACTGTCTAATTTATCCTTGATTTCAGCCTGACCTTCCAGTAATTTGTGCAGCATTACCTTCCAATTACCGACTTTGGTTTTGTCTTAACTTCAGGAATCATCTCCGTCGTCTCTTTTTATTCGTTTGTTGACTCGTGTTTCGTTTCCAGGTGGTATTTCGTTTTGGAGTTGCTTTTGGTTTAGTGATTGTCTGACGGGCATTTATAAATTGTAACACACAATAATAATTTTTTTAGACGAAATTTTATCTTTCAGTATGATTTTGTACTTACATATTAATTATTTCAAATGTGAGTTTATTGCATAATCATGTCTGAATTCAGAATTGTTATAAAATATATAATAACGTAATACTCGCTTGATTAGGAGCCCAAATTCTGACTACAGCTTTTGGTTTACCAAGAGTTTGGGAACCTAATCTCCTGTCGGTCCGCGCAGAGATAAGGTCTTCAAGATTTAAGGGCTTGGCCGTTGGGAATTACCTGTTGTTTGTTTTTCACTGTGTGTAGTGTAGTGAATTTAGTTCAAGTTGTTGTTTTTTACACTTCAGTAAGCTATATGCGCTAGTATTGTATGTATTATTTCGTGCAACAAACTTTTCTAATTTTTTAAATAAATTGGTTTTACCTAATTTTCAGTTTTTTGCGTTTTTTTTAATAATTTCAAAATAGTTTGCAGAGAGTTGAAATTTAACGTTGTTAAAGCTTCGCGCTTTTTAAGGATATCCTTACTATTGATATAGGCACACAGTATTTTCAATTTACTGCTGCATTAAACCTAAATTATATTAAATTTTTATTTGGCCACCCTTTATGGCCATTAAAATGTATTAAAGCTAGCAAGACATTATAAGGTATAAAAAATTTTGAAAAATTAAAAACTAAATGTAAATTGTATAAACCTTAAAAAAAAGCGCCTAGTACTGAGAATGTACGCCATATATAATAGTATACACAAGCATATTTTATTTTCAGCAACCAGTTATCGAAGTGTATTAATTAAACAATAATCTAACCATTAAACCCTTAGAATGACAACGCAGCACATTATGCGTAATTTATTATGTTATTTAATTATAAAGTGTAATATTACATATATTAAAAATATAAAATATTTCATACTTATATGCTTAAAACTGCAGAAACAGATAAAGTCAAATAATATTGCTTAAGTAAAGCTCGTAAATTACAGATACACAGAATATGCAGAATTGTGAAGTAAAAAATGTAAATACTTGAACTGTAAATTTTTTACGTATAAAGTCCCAACCGGAATTCCCAATCTTACTTTTGTAAAATAATTTTATCTAAACATACTTGAAAGTTGCATTTTTATTCTTTAATTTAGCATTGAGTAAAATAAATGTGAGTGAAAATAAATGCAATTTTTCCAGAGGCATCGCCCATAAAGGAGCGTAATTGTCTAATATTAATATAACATTTTTTTTGGTTTCAATTTAAAAATTTTCATTAAGAGGCAGATTTTAAACAGTGAAATTTTAATAATCAGGCAAATTCAAATTTACGTATAACAATTTTTAGTTAAATTTTGCTATTTAAAAATTTTAGAAGAATAGTTAAGTGCATTATTGTATTCTTTTGCAAGTACAAAATGCTTGAGATGGTCTATAGTCCAGTAGAGTCTTTTTAAACGCTTAAGGCGCAGTTTTTGTCATACTAAATTATTTAAAGGGTGAAATACAAACCCTTGATTTTTGTTGAATTAAAAACACTATGTAAGTTTTAAAAGCTTAATATTTATAAAATTATTAAAATTTTATTACGAAGGATGTAAAAACGTTTTCAGTTGAACAAAAAGTTTAGCTTAAACGTAATAGTTTTAATGTTTAAGGTTGTGAGACAAGACATGGCCAAAAAAAGGTATACTTGTTGTGTGAAGACACTACGAATTAGGCAATGGACGTTAAAGGGTGATAAAATCTAATTACCTACTTAATACTATACTATTAGTGAGTGTAGATTAGTTGTTTGTATACAATCATACTGATTTGAAATTTCAAGCTCCACAAATTATTGCAATATGTTTTGCTATTATTAAAGTTAATAGTGTTTTTAAATGCAGTGTTTTCAGGCTGTTTAATAAAATCAGCGCGCCACTATGCACTACGCATTAAGCCAAGAGTACTAAAAAAAGAAAGGAAAAGGTAGACAGCAGACAGCGGACGGCAGAGATCAGACACTGTGATTTAGAATTTAGAATTTAAAAATCAACATATTAATTTAATATTAACTCTTTAATGTGATATCTTGGTTTTATTTGATATATTCGCTCTTTAAAACTTTGTTTATCATTTAGAATCAAATTTCAAACTAAGTACGTGAAGCTCTTTTTGATTAAGCTTAATCAAAATTAATGTGAGTTTATTCAGCTGTTTTAGGCTAACCAAAATTGAAATCTTATTGTAATATTTTGGCTTATCTAAATATTGATCCAAATGTGTCATAATGTTGAAAGCTCAATCTAAATCCGAATCTTTATTTTTTGGCTTACTATCCCTGACTTTTAATTTTTCTTCCTTCAAAACTTTTGCACCAGTTTTTAAACCCTTCCCTGCCCAATCTAATTTTGAAAATGGGAAAAAAACTTTTAGGCTCGATTGGGCTTTGTGCCAATCAGCATTTCCTAATTTTTGAAATACTAAATTCTAGTGCCGTGATTGGCGCAGAGTCAAAAAGTGTAAATCAGCCATTTAAAGTGCAAAACAGGACTGTTCTAAAATATTTTTGGAAGAATCAGGACACCATGTCATAACGCGTCGAATGGTACCATTTAGAGTGTAATTAGTTAAAACTGAAGACTCTATGGGGGTTACAAGGTACATATTTAACCACACACTGCAAATTTTAATAGAAAGATAACAGTTTGGAAAACGATGGGATGGGTTGCTTTACCTATGGATAACTTGGTCTTTAGGTAGGTGTATTGATATTACGAATCAATAAAAGTTTCTCTCTTTTAGAATTAAATTCACCAAGTTATTTCAAAATGATGATGGACATCGTATTACTCGGTTTAAAGCACGATATAGTCGAAAACTACCTAGACTAGATCTGGGCTCGTGGTGCACGGATCATGTTGAGATACGAGATTTTGATGAGCGAAAAGCATATGTAGCAATACATTTTTGCTTGCGAGACTTCTATAAATTGAGGTTGAACTTCCTGCTGTCGTTTCATATGCGTTGAGAGGAAAGGAATAGTGTAGGATAGATACGGCTAGTAAAAACAGGCTAGAGAATAAGTGAGTTCGGAAACCTGTGAGTAAGGGTGAGCTCTAGTGGGCAATAGTGCCGCTTGGTGACAGAGCCGACTCTTAATGATACATAGAGTATCTGTTAGGTGTCTGGCGCGTCTGTAGAACCTATCTAATCACTATATCCTCGTTCTTAAACTTGACATAGCAAATATTGTAAGTCGTGTTATCGGATAGTTCTTCCCATAATGTAGGGGAACCAAGGTATAGATTGACATAGAGTGTTTCTCCGGCTATAACTTAACACATCATAGAGATTGATTCAAACTCTGCTTTACTATGCCATATAGACATGTCTTTGCCTCGTAAAACAAACAGCATACACATGTCTTTTTAACTAGGAGCTTAAATATCGTGTCCCACAGAGTGCGGCAAATTTAAAAGCCTATATTGTTTAATACATTCTTTCCAAGTAAGCAAGTATAATATTCAGCAATCTCAGATGAGTACACTTGGACTTGTCTAAATATAGTATCTCGTGAGTAGCTGTAATAGTAAATTGTAAACGTAGTATGCGTATGCTTCCGTAGTACAATACTACTGTAAATACATACATAAATACATAGACGATCTCATAATGAGAACAAAAACTGTAGATTAGAACAATAAAAGTTTAAGACTAGTTCATTATCGCATAAGGGAGCATACCAGCCAACTATGTGTTACGAATATACTATATGTTGAATACGAAAAATTGGAAATATTAGGTTTTGTAATCAATAAAGACGGAATGAGACTCAAAAAGAGGCTAGTTGAATCTATTAGCAAATTCCCAACATCACAGCAAAAAAAACATTTAGCGTTTTTTTGGAGCTTCAGGATACTTTAAAAAATGCATTAGGAGATTTGCAGAAATGTCAAAACCACTGAAATCATTGCCTAAAAAAATAATCGATCTTAATTAGAAGAGTCACAAAAACAAACATTTTAAAAGTTAAAGAAACCGCTTATAACATATCCAATTTTGACACACTGGAGATCAGACAGACGAACAATACTGACAACAGATGAAATTTTAGACGAAATAATAGGAGCTTAATTTTAAATTGATGAAAAAGGTACAAAATGAGTGGTGGCTTATGTCTCTAAAACGCTTACAAAAAAAGAATAAAATTAAAGTACAACAGAGATAGAGCTTTGGAGATCACACGGAGCATTACAAAATTGGATATATTTTTTGCAATAAGTTAAATTCGAAGTTAGGACTGATCACAGTTCATTAGCTATTACTCTTATGGCCAAAAAATCTGAGATATCACCAAAATTGAAACAAATACCGTTGCTACTATCGTATTCTTTTATTATTAGCGCGTAAGTTTATTGATCAAATTTTGTAAGTCTAACGGCCAAACAAAAACAAAGAATCTTTACTTTGTGTTTACAAGGTATACATATCATTCTAACGGGTAATTCAATATTCAATATTAATTACAGAAAAGCTTTTTAACATGGGTTAGGACATTAGCCACAACACAAGCTTTGCAGGAAAGCTTAAACAATCTTGTGTAGATTATTTTCTCAACATTTAAATTAGGTTTACTATTCAATACTAGCAAGTAATGCTTATAAAAGCATGTAAGTGCTATAAAGATAATAGAGTTGACTATAGTAATTTTTTGGTATTCCCTAAAAGGAAATTTATTTTATATCAACTTTTTGGTACAATAATTTAATTAGTTTGAGTATTTTCAACCAACTTTTATAGTATTGCGTGCACTTTACAATTTAAAATGACGTTTTATGAGGGTGATTACAATTAGGGCACTGATTGTTTATTCTTATCTTAAAAAGCAAAGCTTTATGCGTATTTAATAGGGCATTATTCCATAGAAGCCATATCTTGTACTTTTCATTGTTGTCTAGGTTAAATTTAGAGAGATTTTTGAATCTAGTTTCCTTTTACACATTATCATATAAAACCATATAAAAGATAAATTATCATAATTAAGGGGCAATTTATTCATTTTATTAACATTTTGTGGTTTTAATTTTTTGCCAGCCTTACAGGTTTGGTTTAAGTTTGTAATCTCATTTGACAATATATTTATTTCCTTATCAATACTTCTAAATATGTAGGGCGGACAGTTGACACTGCTAGTATTCATTAAATAAGAGTTGGATTTGCAGTAGTCTCTTAGGTATGGAGATATATAATTAACTGAATGTTTAAAACTATAATTACTAGTAAATAATGCTGATTTTAACGTTATTTCATTAAAATGTAGGTAGGGTTTTTTAATAGTTTTACATTATATTAGGCTATTATAACATTGAGGTTATTGCATTTTCCAATGAAAGAATTATATGCATGGGAACAGTATAATATATTATACTGACATATTTTGTCAGTCAACACATTTCTTAGGTTGTTTTTAATTTTAACAGCGTCGCTTAATTTAAACAGGTCTCTCATTATTCTAGGAGATTAAATGCCAAGACCACCTCCTTGAAGTGGTGAATAGAGTTTTTCTAATTTTCGTCCACGGAACTTTTGGCCATATAAATGTTTTAATTATCTTATCAAGACTAACGAAAAAGTATTCTGGGGGAGACAAGACTTTTAGAATAAACCATACTAAGGAAAGAATATACATATTTAGTAGCATGGCTTTTGTAAAAATGCTAGTTACTCCTATACTAGTGTAGTACTTAATCTTACAGTTTACCTTATGCAGGCAAACGTCCTAATTTTGTTTTATATGTAATTCCTTGCCATAGTATATACCTAGTATTTTACGCCTATCTGTTACAACGTCTAAAACACATAAATTATTTATTTTTCGACTTTTTCAGTCTCCGAGCAATAGGCATTTGGTTTTAGTTTTGTTTAAACGTGCGCCTGAACATAGGCTATAGAGATGTAATAGTTCGCCAGTTTTTTCAATTTGTGAATCACTTAATACACCAATGATAATATCATCCGCGTAATCTAAGTGATACTATTTAGGAGACGATATGAATGGACGTTTGCATATACTACCTAGGTGGTAAGTTAACATTGGTAACAGAGGCTGAATACAAATGATATAAAGGTAGCATAAAAGAATACCACCTTGTTTTATACCTTTTTCAAATAAAAATGGTTCAGTGCGTACTGCTTGTAGGATAATACTGCATGTATAAGCATTGTAGGGTAACTCAATGCTTTGTATGAAAAATCAGGATAAGTTTAGACTATTCAAAAGTTTCAGCAAGTAATTATGTTTGACATTATCAAACGCACCTTCCTGGTCCACAGCTATCATTGCACCGTCAGGGTTTTCAACTAATACATATTTTACGAAAGATTGGTTCTGAAAAATGGATTTATTTTTAGGACCACAAGTTTAAGTTGGGTCGATTATCTGATTAATAACTTCAAGTAATTTAGTTTTAATATAATAGCTAAAATATTGTAATTTGTATTACTTAGAGTAATTGGTCCCCAGTTTTTAAGGTTGGTGGGATCATAAGCTTTAAAAATTAGAGTTAACAGTCCTGTTTGTGTTGACATTAGTAGTTTCTTATTATCAACACTTAAATTCCAGACCCACAATGATATTTCAGACAGCTCAGAGCTAAAGACTTTATAAAATTCTGTAGTAAATCCATCGTCACCTGGTAAACAGTTTCATTTTAAAAATTTAATTGCCTTATCTATACGTTCTTTGTCTAGATTAAAATCAAGGCGCCTGCTTTCTTTATTATTTAATTTTCTCTGGTTAACTAGTAAGTCAGGCATTGAATCTAAATCAACCTCATGCGATTTAAACTTATTTGAAAAAAAATCGACAACAGCTTTTGATTTCTCAAAAATATTATTTTCTTTAATTACTTTCATAATTTTAGGTTGGTCACCAAAGTTTTTAATAAATTTAAAAACCTTACCTTTTTCCTGTAAATCAAATTGTGAATGAAAAGATTCTATTAATTTTAAAAATTTATTATAGGTACTTTTATGTTGTTCATTATCGTCAGTAGCTGATTGTAATGTTGAAATCTGTTTAATAATGTCCTGCTTAATTTTCAATTTTCGAAAAATAAACTCTTTAGAAATTGTCTTTAGATCACCTTTTGGGACTTCATAATTAATAAAATTATACTAACATTTATTTTAATTAAAATTACTCAACATAATTCTGACCTTCTGACAAATAACAGAATTGTGTAATAGCACATTTTAAAATCTTCACCTGGGTCGGCCGTCAGTTGATAGTTTTATTTTTATATTAATTTGCAGAATCGCGTGATCACTGGAGGCAGGGGTAATTACACAGCTAAGTATATGTTTCATAAAAAGCTGCGGTACATATATCGTATCTTACCTTGCCTGTGGGTTAGATGCTAGTTAAAAAAAATGCGTAAATACTACTTTGCTTGGGTTTAACTCGCGAAACCAATCAACAAAACCATTATTAATTATAAAGTTTGATAAATTTTTACAAATTATTTTCCTTTTTTCAATTCTATTATAGCTATTAAGGCTGGCATATAGAACACAATTCCAGTCACCAACAAGTACAGGAATGGATGATCTTTTAGGTGCATTATTATGATGAGCTATAGTTCTTATATGTTTTGTGGCTTAAGGATTACTGTGTTCTATATGTACATTATAAATACCTAACTGTTGATTTTTATACAAAACTCTATATACTGGGATTTGCCTGAGGTAATAAAATCGGAATTTGTTTTTGCTAAATGCTGTTTGTATGTTACACACGTACCACTGAACGAATGGGTGCTGTTATTTCATTCTATGCAGTAATTTTTAAAGGATGGTTTGTTGCTTTATGTATTTTTAATATTGGTTCCTTGTACACAAAGAATGTCAATATTAAAATAATCTAATAAATATTTTATTTCGTTTTGCCTATTATTATTTTTCAAACCTTGGCAATCTTAAGACGAAATTTTCCTAATTAGTTAATTTAGTTGGTAGGTTTTCAGCTATTTTTAATAGTTTTCTCTTGAGATAATTTTTATTTTTTCAGCTTATTACATTGCAACAATAACGCTGTAATTGCACATAAAACTAAAGATAGCGATTAAGATAATAGCAATTGATCCTAAGCCATATATTGAACTCATAAAACTGCGTACATAAATGCTATTAAATAAAGCTATTTAATATTAGAAAATCACATATCTGCACATATTAGCCAGCATACTTTGAAGAATTGCAATTAACATGGAGAATCGGATGCCAAATTTAAGGCGCAATTACTTAAGGTATATACTTCTAGCATTGCTAGATTTAAACAACTGCCAACACAAGACTAGATCGAATACAAAGAGATGGCTTTAATGCCGGTTTGATGTGAACGAATAAAAAATTAACATTGAAATTAAAATTAAGTACTTAAGTAGAAATTTTACATAACCCTTACAAAAACTATTGAATCTGTTGCAAATAGTTACTTCTAACCAAGTGACATTTACAAGTCAGAGCGCAACACTTAAAAATTACAATGGCAAATACATAAACTCTAATTATACTGCTACTTGCCCTACCAGCACTTGAATTTACATGCAACACAGTAGCAGTTGCTGACGTATCATCACCTTAAAACCCAGAGTATACCAGAAAATACAAACCCAAACGCAACTCTCCCGAAAACACTACAAGCAACATGAAAATTAACAGCAGAACAGCAATGCTGTTGCATTTATTACAGCTTCCTTTTTTTATCAACAGCCTGTTCTTATAAGTTTATTTTTCAAGCAATAAATATATGCTTGAAAACTTTAACGCTTAATAAATTAAATAATGGAAGGTTGTTTATAGAAAAGGAAAAAGGCAAGCCTATACACATGAAATAATACAACATACTTCTACTGTAAATAAAATTTAATACTAGAACGTGAACGGACTCCTGAAATGTATATATTAAAAGACTGCTATTATTAATCAAAATGACGTCGATATATTTTTTTTATCCAAAACCTGGATTATTGAAATCAATTACGACTCGAAAAATCTTTTTAGCAATTATACTGTCACCGTAACCCCTGCTGTTAAAGACCGAGGCAAAAAAAGTCGTGGGCTTATTTTAGGCATTTAAAATATCGTAGCAACGCTATGTAAAGTAGTACACCAAGACTGGTACAAAATGTCAATTAAATATACATTTCAAGGCAACTCTACACTCATGTACTTTGCTTATATACCACCAAATTCCCAATATGATGACTTCGGCCCAACATAGTTTGATTAAGTCGTGAGTAAGATTATCCTTAAACACCAGCCTCTCCTCAAATGTGGTGACTACGACCTTTAAAGCTTACTTGGCTCTGTGTTAGTACGGGGTTAGCTTGCCACACCTGTCTGTTCCTGGAAATCAGCGATTACGCTGAGGAGCTTGACAATAAACCCATTACATTACATTACATTACATTACATTAAGAGTGTAGCATTGCAAAACAAAACACACTGTACCTTATTCACAAGCAAAGAAAAGAGCAACTGTATAACTATACAAATAACAAAATTCTTAAAAACCGTGTGTGCCCATTTGAAATACAGTAAACTACGCTACAACAAAAAGAAGCGAGCCAGCGTAGCTCAGTGCTTACTGCACTGGTGTCTATGAATCTGCTGTTTAAGCAAATGCTCGCTTCAGGTCTTGGCGATC